>JAODAL010021206.1:60000-67602 GCA_025379985.1 Phyllomedusa bahiana | reverse complement strand
AAAATGGTGGTGAAAGACCCTTTTTTCCGGGCATTTTTTTAAAATGTGGGGGTCAGCAGGTTTGGGGGCTCAGCTGTGGCCCGGGACGGTTATTCAAGGGCCCCGGGAAAAAAAAAAAATGGGGGTTGAAAGACCCCTTTTTCCGGCACTTTTTAAATGTGGGGGCATCGGGTTTGGGGGGCTCTGCTTGGCCCAGACGGTATTTTTAAAAGTCCGTGAAAACAAAAATGGGGTTGAAAGACCCCTTTTTTCCGGGCACTTTTTAAATTGGGGCATGCAGGTTTGGGCCATGCTGTGGCCCGGGAAAGGTCTAGTCAATGTCCAGTGAAACAAAAAGGGTGGTAGAAAGATCCTTTTTCCCCCACTTTTTAAAGGGGGGGCATGCAGTTTGGGGCTCATGCTGGGGCCCAGGACGGGATGTCATGTCCAGGAAACAAAAAGGTGGTTGAAAGACCCCTTTTTTTCCGGGCATTTTTTTTAAATGTTGGGGGTCATGCTTTTTTTGGGGGTCAGCTGGGGCCCCGGACAGTATTCAATTCCCATGAAACTAAAAGGGTGGTTGAAAGACCCCTTTTTTCCCGGGCACTTTTTAAATGGGGGATGCGGGTTTTGGGGGCCTGCTTGGCCCAGGACAGGTATAGTCAAGTCCATGAAACAAAAATGGTGGTTTAAAGACTTTTTTTTCCCGGGCATTTTTTAAATGGGGGTCTGCGGGTTTTTGGGGCTCAGCTGTGGCCCAGGGGACAGGTATAGCAAGCCCAGTGAAACAAAAATTTGTGGTTGAAAGACCCCTTTTTTCCGCACTTTTTAAAGGGGGGGTCAGCGGGTTTGGGGCTCATGCTGGGGCCCAAAAAAAGTCAATGTCCAGTGAAACAAAATGGGGTTGAAAGACTCCTTTTTCCCGGGCACTTTAAAAAAATGTGGGGTCATGCAGTTTGGGGCTCATGTGTGGCCAGGAAGGTTAGTCAAGTCCAGTGAAACAAAATGGGTTAAAAGACTCCTTTTTCCGGCCTTTTTAAATGTGGGGGTCTGGGGTTTTGGGGGCCCATGCTTGGGGCCCCAGGAGGGGTATATCTGCCAGGGGAAACAAAAATGGTGGTGAAAGACCCTTTTTCCGGGCATTTTTTTAATTGGGGGTCATGCAGGTTTTTGGGGGTCAGCGTGGCCCAGGACGGGTAATCATGTCCGGAAACTAAAATGGGGTTGAAAGACTCCTTTTTCCGGCATTTTTTAAATGGGGGGGGTCAGCAGGTTTGGGGCTCATCTGGGGCCCGCGGAAAAGTCAAGCCATGAAATAAAAGGGGGTTTGAAAGACCCCTTTTTTCCGGCACTTTTTAAAATGTGGGGGTCATGCTTTTTGGGCTCATCTGGCCCAGGACAGGATAGTAATGTCCGTGAAAAAAAAAGGGGGTTTGAAAACTTTTTTTTCCCGGGCACTTTTTAAGGGGGGGGGTCAGCATTTTGGGGCCCCTGTGCTTCCCCGGACGGGAAAATTTAAATTTCCCATTCAAGTAACTTTGGGGTTCAAATCAACTCCCTTCGGCATTTTTTAAATTTGGGGTGATGGGGGTTTAAAGGGGTGGGCTTTTACAAGACAGGGATAGTAAATGGTCTTGACTTTTTTTCGGGACTTTTTTAACCAAGTGTTTTGAAGATGTAGGACGTATCCATTTGACTGTTTGGATGTTAATTTCAGCTTCTCCAGCCTTGTATTGGGTGTAATAATGAAGGTGTTGTTGCTCTCCATAAGACTTTAATGGTAATCGCGCATAAACGATGCTCACTATCGAAAACCTTATCGATAAGCGGCCGACTATCGACTATCTAACTAACTCGATAGCCAATGCAATCGCTCAACACTAGTTGATGCCATACGGGAGGCCACGTTATTTTGTCCCAGCTCGCCAGGACTACGGGAGGAATAAACGTCATTTCCACTGCTTCATGTCCTGTAACAGATGCTGAAAAATCTGTCTTGGGCGGGAACAGTGAGATTGTGGCGACTACATCACGTGGCCACATGATCCGGTGGGGACTGAAATGAGGAGGAGGAGGAGGAGAGACATTGGAGCAGAAAGCAATGGGGTCTGGTGAAATGAGTGGATTTTCTACCCAGTAACAAGAGAGGAGAGCAGGACAGCTGGAGGGCGGTGTATGGAGAATGAGGAAAGACGAGGCAGATGGACTCCCAACACCGTGCAGTATACAGTTGAATGGAGGCAGGGAGCCCCTCGGAGTCCACTTGTGCCGATGTCCCGCACAAGCTTATTGCCCTGGCTATGACAGCCGAATAGTCAGCATCCGGCAAGGGATGACTTCTGGCTCTCCACCCTATTGACCCACGCTACCGGTCCAAATGTGCCTTTTTTCCCAGCTAATGATAGGAAGACAGACTCAAATCACTATAGGGAAATCCTCCGATAATCAGTTGGCCGCTGCCTATGTGCGGCAATCGTCCCTCCCTGACAGGTCTGACCGGGGGTTCCTCAGGCGCTCACTACTACTAGCCGCGTCTGCCTGGGGAAGGTGGGGGGTAGGAGCAGTAACCAGCTCCATCAGCAGTAACCTAAGTCTGGAGTCACAAATGATCAGCCTTCCTTCACCCCCAAGTGAGGAGGCAGTCACCATCCGCAGCAGCAGCAGCATCAGGACCATGGAGCATTCCCTGAACCAACAGGTTGTGGCCAACTTGGACAGCACTCTGCCACCCCAGTTAGAATATCCGCTGGACTACTGGGCCGCCAAACTGGATGTGTGGCCGCAACTTGCCGAGTTTGCAGTGGAGCAGCTGTCCTGCCCGGCCATAGTGAGCAATCAAAGCGGGAGTTCATTGCGGCGGGCCACGTTACCCAAAGAACCCGCTTGTCCACGGGAAAAGTTTGAACGACTGACTTGTCAAGATGAATCAGGCCGTGGATCGGCCAGGATTTCCACAACACCAATGCCTTGGCGTCAGTCTGGTTCAAACTACTGCCTCAGCCCTATTCTGATGCCCGTCACCCGCCTGATGGCCACACATCTCTGATAGTTTATCCATCTGCCTACCACCGTCTTTACCAGGGACAGGTATGCCACCCACCTCAACCTCTGTCATAGTGCCACTCAATGTGCTCAATGCTGCTGCTGATGTTGCTGTTCCGTGACATCCACACTGTGTCATTGTGCCACTCTGCGCCTGGTACTGTTTTTGCCACCTCCAAATGTCATTGATGCCACTCTCTTGACCTCGTGCTTTGTTTGCTCCCTTTCATCACCTCCACACACTGTCATTTGTGCACTGCCTGACCTCATGCTGCTGCCGCCGTGACCTCCGCCTCATCATTGTGCCGCTCTGTGCCTAATACTATTTTGCCACCTGCAGAATGTCATATGTCTACTCTCTGACCTCATGCTGTTGCTCTGTCCAACGATCTCCCTCTCTGTCATTGTCACTGCCTGACCTCATGCTGCGGCCGACGTGACCCTCCGCTCTCAGGTCAAAGTGTGCCGCTACTGTGGCCTAATACTATTTTCCAACCTGCAGAAAGTCAATTGTGCCACTCTCCTGACCTCATGCTGATTTGCTCCTGTCATCACCTCCACTCTCTGTCATTGTGCCACTGCCTGACCTCATCAGCTGCCGCCGTGTCCTCCGCTCTCAGTCATGGCCGCTCTGTGCCTAATACTATTTTGCCACCTGCAGAATGGTCATGTGTCCACTCTCTGACCTCATGCTGTTGCTCCTGTCATCACCTCCACACTCTGTCATTGTGCCACTGACTGACCTCATGTGCTGCTGCCTGCCGTGACCTCCGCTCTCAGTCATTGTGCCGCACTGAGGCCTAATACTATTGCCACCTGCATAATGTCATTGTCCACTCTCTGACCTCATGCTGTTGCTCCTGCATCACCTCCACACCTGTCATTGAGCCACAGCCTGACCTCATTCTGCTGCCAGCCGGGGGGGGGGGGGGGGGGGGGGGGGGGGGGGGGGGGGGTGGGAAAAAGGGGGGGGGGGGGGGGGGGGGGGGGGGGGGGGGGGGAGGGGGGTCGGGGGGGGGGGGGGGGGGGGGGGAAACCTCCGCTCTCAGTCAATGTGCCGCTCTGTGGCGCTAGTCAGGTTGACTAATTTGCCACCTGCCAGAATGTCATTGTGCCACTCTCTGACCTCATGCTGCTGCTGTGACTCCTGGTCCGTGCCCTCCACACTGTAGGACAATTGTGCCACTGTCTACCTCATGCTGCTGCCGTGGCTGCTGCCGTGCCCTCCACACTGTGGCCTACTCCTGTTTTTTTTTTTCCTATTCAAAAGCTTTATTAAGAAATAACAACAAGTCATACAGACAACCTACTCCTGTTTTTGCCACCTCCAGAATTTGTCATTGTGCCACTGCTGACCACATACTGCTGCCGCCGAGACCTCCACACTGTATCATGTGCCACTCTGTGGCCTAATACTGTTTTGCACCTCCAGAATGCCAATGTGCCACAGTCTGACCACATACTGCTGCCGCCGTGACCACCACACTTGTGTGATTGTGCCACTCTGTGCCCTAATACTGTTTTATTCCGCCTCCATAATGTCCATTGTGCCACTGTCTGACCTCATACTGCTGCCGCCGTGAACCTCCACAACTGTATCAATGTGCCGACTCTGTGTCCTAATAATGTATTTCCGCCTCCAGAAATTCATTGTGCCACTGCCTGACCTCAAACTGCTGCCCCGTGACCTTCCACACTGAGTGATTGTGCAGTTTTTTTTTTTATTTTTGTTTTTTTTTTTTTTTTTTTTTTTTTTTTTTTTTTTTTTTGTGTGTGGTGTTTTTTATTCTCTTTTTGTGGTGTTACTCTGTGGCCTAATACTGTTTTGCACCGCCAAATGCCATTGTGCCACTTCTACCACATACTGCTTGGCCGCCTTGACCTCCACACTGTGTGATGGACCACTCTGTGGCCGAATACTGTTTTGCCGCCTCAGAATGTAATTGTTGCCACTGCCTGACCTCAGCTGCTGCTGCCAAGACCTCCCACTGTGTGAATTGTGCCACTCTGGGCCTAATACTGTTTTGCCCGCCTCCAGAATGTCATTTGTGCCACGCCGACCTCAAGCAGCTGTGGCTGCCGCCGCCACCTCCACACCTAACACTAATGTTGCCACCTGAGCTCATAGCTTGTTTTTTTCCAGCTTTCGCTAGCATGACTTATCAGCTACATTCCAGACTTGAGTTTTTTGGTTCAGTAGTGTTTGCCCTCTTAAGCCCAGGGAATTTTTTTAGTGAAGCGATCTAAGAGCGGCGGCAGTCAAGTGTGCGTGTCATACTAAAACACAACATTGTATGAAGACCAAACCAAGCGCCCTCTGCATATTTAAGCATGGCACAAAGTTCTACAGCACCCTGCAGGCTCTGGGCAGCTGAAATAGCTGTTTTTAACGTGATTCGTGCCGAAGTAATTCGGACCGAAACGAATTTTGTGGGAAAAAAATTGGGCAAGTGACCGAACCGAATTTTTGAGAAATTCGGCCATCTCCCCCTGTCACACAACATCCTCAGGGCGGCCTAATGCAGTGTATTATTGAGGGGGGCAGTTTCCCCGCACGAAATCTCCCAGGAAGGAATTCACCAGATTGTGCCTCCTCTGACAAAATGAAAGTAAAATCTTTTCCCCTCTGATACTGAGGAAAATCCCTGATTTGCTAATGATATGTATTTGAGAAAAGTCTTATAATTTGATCTACTATAAATTTTTGTGTGTTTTTGTGGTGGTGAAAGGTGCTCTTTAGAAATTGACTCCAGGCTGATCAGATGCATCACAGCCAACAATGAGCTACTAAGATTCCCCCAGGTTTAGGGAGGCTCATCTCAGGGGGGTAGAAGAAAATGACTCCCCTGTAGACCTAAGCCTGTCTCCAGACTGATCAGCAGCAAGCAAAGTTTTTTTAATATAAACAGCATAAACACATATAAACAGTTGAATGAAACAGACCGTGTGAGGCTGAGTAATTCCACTAGTCTATTTTTAAAGTAAAAAACAGTAAAGAAAAATATGTTTTAGCATATACAAATGTTAATACAAAACCTGTTTCAAACCTTCAGAATATTGTGACATAAAAAAAAAAAATAATTTGTTTAAGTGTTTTAAAAGGGTTTTGCCATTTGCCAAAATCCTTTTTTGAGGATGGCTCATAGCTCGCTACAAGCCGGCCTATAAAGGGGGGAATGTTGAAATTGCACACTATCCCCTTTCTTTCTAGGAATTCTGAATAAGCCAAACGTGGTGCAAAAACTCGGGACTTCATAGCAGACCACTCCCCATCACTGGGGCAGCTTGTAAAACTAAAACCCAGATCAAAAAAGGGATTTTTGCCAAGGGAACTTTGATTTATGGATGTGAGGAGGGGCATTAAAAAGGGGTAATGTTTTACTCATTACCCCTTTTTTTACAGGCCCCTATTGTAAGGGGTGCAGCTTGTAAAAAAAAACAATGTTTTGTTTCACACATCTCCCTGAAGACAATTTTCAAAAGTTGCCCAGTATCCTTTCCAGTCACAAAAACAATACTTCCCAAACCCCCGGGTTTGGGCGGGACGGTCCCCCCAAATGGGGGCCCTCTTCCCCCCGGGGAAGGGCACAAAACCTCCCACAGCTGAACAGATCCGGAGGTTCTCTGTATAAGAAGGGGGGATCGGACAGCACGGGGAAAAGTTGCCCCCGAACCATGACAGGGGGCCGTTTTTAATGCTCGATATTTCCCTTTATAGGAAGCTGTCGGGGGAAACCCCGCCCCAATTGAGGGGCACAGCCTGACTTGAGGGTATCGTGACGTTGCGCTCCTCCCAGGGTGAAAAACCCGGGTACGGTTTCACAGTTTTAACCCCCCCAAAGGGCAAGGGAGACCCCGGGGGGTGCGGGGGAAAACCCCACTACCCGACAACCCTGAACGGGATGGGAGAGTTCTTTTACCCCCCAAATGGGAAACAGAATTTTGTCGCCCGATAATGCCACCAGTTTCCCCCTTGGTTTAAAGACCGGTTGTTTACGGTTATAACAAGGCCGGAAACCCCCATTTTTGCAATAAATTTCAGACAGAGAAAAAAAAAACATGAGATCAGGGTATCAACAAAACACCCCAGGATTAAAGTTTTTAAAAATTTTAAACGCCTTGTGAGCAAAAATACAAAAATACTAAAAGGGTATAACATACAAGTTGGCAGAGGGCAAAAACGGTATGGTTTCAGACAAAGAGGCGAATATGTATCTTTTTTCCCTTAGGCGCTTTTTGGGGTGGGCACACAGGGGGGAATGTGACCTTGCTCCGTTGTGGATGCCCTGAATGCGGTACAGATACCCCCCCCTCCAAAAGAAGCAATAACTGGGCCCACTTGGGCTTCGAATTATAACTGTACTGGGACATCCCACGTCGCACCCCTTTCACACCCCCTGTCACACCCTCCTACGTCCCTGGGACGGTCTACACTCTCCTCTCTCTCGGGGAATGCTGTTTATGACTTCGGACACAAAATAGGTCATATCGCGGCAGTGCATTGGGACAGAACCGAGCCAGTGATACCATCAGAACCGGATGGGCCTAAGCTACGACTTGGTGCCAAACACTGACCTTCTG
>JAODAL010021206.1:0-55000 GCA_025379985.1 Phyllomedusa bahiana | reverse complement strand
GAGACAGACCACAGGGGGCAGGAGACAGGAGCAAGGGGCAGAAGACAAGTGGGAAACTCCTTTCCCCTTGCACACTCAATCACATACACCCCTCCCCCCACACTCTAATACACACACACCCCTTCTCCCACAATCAAACACACACATCCCTCCCCTGCACACTGAAATACACACCTCCCCTCCCCTGCACACTCAAACACACACACACTCAGCCACCCACCGCCACCCCCCTATCCAGCACACTCAAACACAGAAACACAACTCCCCTGCACACTCAAACACACACACCCTTCTCCTGCACACTGAAACACACACATTCAGCCACCCCCACACACACTCAAACACACACCCCTCCCCTGCACACTCAAACACACACACCCCTCCCCTGCGCAGTCAAATACACACACACCCTTCCCCCGCACACTCACACACACTCAGCCACCCCCACACACACAGACACTCCTCCCTGCACACTCACACACCTCTCCCCTGCACACTCAAACACACACACACCCCTCCCCTGCACAGAAAAGCACACACACTCGACCCCCCGTAGTACACTCACCTGTCCTAGTGCCGGCATTCTGGCTCTTTACACTGATTTGCCTAGGAGAGAGGGCGGAGCTTCTTTGCTCCCACTAAGCCCCACCCCTTCTCCCAGCAGTGCTCTCTGGGGCTCCTGGCTCTCTTTGCTTCTTATGCAGGATGCTACTAGAGTATCCCTGGCGGCCGCAGCGGTCAGTGGCTTCCAGTGGATGCCGCTTATACAGAGAACCTTTGTCAGCTGCTCAGTTGCGGGAGGTTAAGTAACCTCTCCGGGGGGAGGGGGGGGATTTCCCCCATTTGTGGGCGTGTCCCGCCCAAACCAGGAGGGTAGGTAGGTATGCGGTATGGTGGTAATATACAGTCTGCAGAGACTGTATATTACTGTCTGTTGGAAATATTGGTAGTAGTGTAATGGTTTAGGTTCGGGCACAGTTTAGCGGTGTCGCCCAGCTTTCCTGGATGCGGAATAGACTATCCAACAGTCCAGGAAACAAGGGTGGCATAAAAACCATAAATTAGTTTTCTTCCAGAGCCGTTACACAGCAAGGGTGCCTGGGAGTGATTTTTTGTGAAGGGGGTGTTTGAACAAAACTTTTGGGGTGGCGTGCTATGACATCCCTGGTGCCCCTTTTCAAAAGTTGGCCAGTATGACATAAATACAACCTATGTAAACCATGGCTTGCTCCATATTGCCCTGCTATGAAACACATGATGCATGCTATACATAAAACTCTGCACATTTAATATGATACATTTCCCCTTTCCTCCCACAGGAAAACAAAGCCATACGGGTCCCACTGCCCACATCAAACATGGCTTCACCTTTATAGTCATGTGACTTTATATTCCCTTGCGCATGCGCGTTTGCCAGTCTCTTCGGTTGTCGGCTACGTCTCTCCTTCCCTCTCGTTCACCCGCCGGGCTCTGTGATTGGTCAGCTCTCGGTTGCCAGGCGGAAGTAGTTGGTAGTCAGGAGGAGGGACTTGTCGTGTTTGTATGTTGGGAGAAGCGGTAAAGGGATCTGTAGCGGCGGGTGACACTATCATCGCCGGGCTGTGACAGCTGGACTGTGGCCTGCGCTGCTGTGCGGCTTCCCTGTTCCCAGCGCAGACATGGGCTACAAGACGGAGCAGCTGCTCATCGTTGTGTCCATTCTAGAAGGTAACTAGCGCTGTCTTCTATGTACAGTCCAGCAGTGATCACGGCTGGCAGGACCCCTCAGCTGTGATCATGGAGCAGGGGTCATGGATCTGTGGAGATGTCCCAGGAGCGCCTACATCAGACAGGCTCCTTACATAAGTGTATGGTTGGGCCCCCTCCCAGATCCTCACTATACTGGGATTTAATGGGGATCCCAGTGCTCAGGAGCCTGCAGATGGAGAATGACACACGGGCTGGACGTGCAGGTTATGGGATGACATGTTGAAAGCTTTTGGTTCTGTTCACATGAGTCAGTTGTGCATCCAGCAGCACGTCCAACCGCAGCAAATCTGCCCACAAGTAGGTTATTAGCTGGGTCTATGCTCCTCAGATGCTGCTCAAGGGCTGGACCCTTGCCCTATGGGAAATATGCTGTGTTATAAAGAAAGGTCATGGAAACACTGCGCAGGGCGCTCCGCACCGCGGTCATTCACATTGTGGATTATCTCCATCAGCAAATCTGCAATAAAACCTTTGATTTTTCCCAAATCCCCCAGTCCACAGAAAAGGTTAAACTTTATGAAAAAAAAACGCCCACACCGCCCCCAATCAGCACTCTGCTTTCATTTTTTTTAAACTCCTTGGGAAAAATGAAAGCTGAGCTCTGATTGGTTGCTCTGGGCAGCAGGGTCCATTTTACAACTTGCTCGTTTTCATAAATGAGGCCCATGAAGTATAAATACATACTCCACAAAACAACTCTCCAGTAATAATTCTGCACTAAAATCCATGTGATGGGATTTTGGCTGCAGATTTCATAACTCCCCCTGGTCGGGAAACTATTATGTTTTCTTTTATACGGGAGAAAAACATAAAAAAAAACGGGTTATTTCAAATTTGTGTATTGAAAAAATTTTATTTGAACATTTCCTAAAGTCTCTCCCCTTTTGTTTTGGCTGTGGAAATTTCCTTTATCCTTTTTTGTCGGGAAAAGTGTCAGATTTTCTATTCAAACTACCTGCTTCTTTCCTGATCCCCTTTAATGCGGGCTGGGGGGTCGAAGCCCCAAAACCCCGATCCGACATTTCCCAAACCTCCCAACCCCCACTCCCTTCACGGCCTTTTAAGGTAACTTTTTTGGTAAAAAAGGTTCCCCCCGGGTTTACCCCCCTTAGATACAATAATCAAGCATTTAGGGAAACAACACTGAAAACAAAAGGGTAAAAAATGTTTGAAAACTTGTGGGGGAAATTAAAAAAAACTTTTTGTTGTCCACGTCCAGCTGCACCAACTTGGAATGTTAAAGAGACCCGGATCAGATTTTTGGTCAAGACATGCTTTAATCGATCCAGAGCCCCAAAGGATTAGGCATATTTTAAAACCCCAAAAGGGGATTTCCCAAAAAACTAACAAAATAATAAAAAAATTTAAATTTTTTTTTTTAGGAGCAAAAATAACAATGCGTTTCGGAAAGAATGCAGAACTAACAGATGCAAAAAACTTGCAAGTCAAATTTATGTAAAGATAGTAAGATGAGTTTAAAATTAAGTAGCCCCATGTACAAAGCGTAATGGAGGTTGGTATGGAGCCCTGAAAGTCCAAGTTCAAAAAAATTTTTTACCATTTTTATTTTTCAGTGTAAAATTAATTTTTTGGATGTGACTTTAGACACAAAAAAGGTAAATATCAAAAAACACTGCAGGAACATTTTGGGGTCTCTGAAAATTTTTTCTGAGAAATAGTATTGCCCCCAGATCCTGTTACTACCCAAATTGATCTCATTATTTCCAGGGGAAGAAAGGCCCCCTCAATTAACTTGGTTGGGGGGAAAGCGGTGCCCCAGAGGGAACATTCTAAAATGCAGGGAAAAGGAATTGCCTCAGCCACTCATTTTTTGAAGGGTTTGAATTGTTGAACTCTTCTACTCTTTGAAACGGGGTGAAAAATTTTGCGAAACGTTTGCCTTGGGGAGTGGAATTTTTCCCCCGGGCAGCGTTTTCCCTGCTCCATGTCATCAATTCACCCTCAGGGGAGGGGCTAAGAAAAGGGGAGTAGTCCACTGGCCCGGCCCCAATTTCCCCTTTTTCTTTGCACTGCTCAACAAACGGACCAACTTATTATAATTTTGGGAGTCGGATCGGTCCATTTTACCCGACTCCGACCCCTGCAAAATGGGCACAGTCCATGACTTTGCTACCACACCCGGTTAATTTTTTTATTGCTAATTTTTCATTAAAGGAGTATTCCCATCACAGCTAGCGCTGCTGGAAGGGCCATTTACTGTAAAGTCAGCAAATTTCAAAAATAATGTTATTAAAAAAAAAAAATGTTTGCTTTACCTAATACAGGCCTTTTTTGCATCTTCATTGTGCTCTCTTGTTACCGCCCACCACTATGTGCGGTAATGTAGCTTTATCAAAGACTGTTTGAAAGTAAGTTCCTGTGGCCTGGTCAGGGAGAGGAAAGGGGAATGCACATCAGCAGCCACAGGTCACATCAAAGTAATGCTGCATTACCACTCACCACTGAAAGCACACAGTGGTAAACCCAAAGGGGCAGAGGCCCGGTTAGGGAGGAAAAAAGGGCCGTTTAGGGAAGCTAATATTTTTAAATTTTTTACTTTCCATTTTAAAAGGCCCTTCAGCGTTTCTGACGGGATGGAATATCATTTAGGAGCCAACACTTTCCAGAGAGTGTATATAAGGGGGTTTTTATTACACACTTTTATAGACTTGAGCTGCTCTAGTGTTCAGCTTCAAAATTCCCGGGGGGAGACCTTCTCTCAGTAGGTGGTATCTTTTCCCCCCGGGGGCGGTCCCTCCCACTGAATTTTTTGCTTCTCATTTTTGTGTGACGTGAAGGGGGAGAGTAAAAGTTCGCAGACCTCCTGCAATGTTTTCATGTCTACGACTGTCAGCCCCAGGCTGAAAACTCCTTTATCCAAACACCTGTATTGGTGTTACAGTTATACACAAGCCTAATTTTATGAAACAAGTGTTAGAAAAGCCCCCTGCCTCCCCCTCTTTATCAGGCAGGAGATGAGCGTGTTATATGGGAGAGGGGGCGAAAAGGGAAAGACGTGTTTATAAGGGAATCTAGTACTAGAGACTCATAAAATTTCCCAGATCCCTTTACTAGAACTTACTGGGGGAAGGGCGTCGGGAGAAGCGAGAAGTTACCACACAGGTCAGCGGGGGTTATTTCACTTTTTTTTTCAACAGCCCGGGGATAAGCGCAAATGCAGCAGCCAATGAACCAAAAGGGGGGGTTTTCTGAACAACTGAAGGAAGTCATTAGCCAATCACAGAAAAGGGGTGTGTTTTGTCCGCCTGCTGCAAAAATGGCTATAGTTGGACAGATCAGCTCATTTTGCTAACTAATGATTTAGGTAATCAAACAAAATTTCAAACGTGCTAATTTTTTCTTCCCCCTCATTTGAGATATCTTTGTAGCAAGAAAACCCCTTTAAGTTACAGGGCACATTGACATACTGTTACAATCAGATACAATGTTGATGCAGCAGGGCCCTGCGTCTGCTAAGTCCACACAGCATATGTTAAAATCCAAAATCCAATGACATTTTAACATTGCTGGACCACAGTTTTTGGTGCAGATTTGCACTAAAAACCCGTGGCCTTTTTTCAGATTTGTCTGGGCCCCGCACATCAAGAAGGGAAGAGGGCAACCCCGGGTGTATTATCGAACATTTTTTAAAAATCCAGCGGATTTAAAAACCGTTGTAAAAAATTGTGCTGTAAACAGCACAGATTTTTCCCCTTCGGATTCAAATACTGAATCCCGAAAATCCCCAAAAAAACCTGTGAGGTAGACGGGCCTAAGCGGGGCCATCTGCAAAGGACAAATACTAGTCAGATTCTGAGTCAGAATCCACGCAGTATCTGAACATCGGTTTCTGTTTTTTGGAGTTGGCCAACCTA
This sequence comes from Phyllomedusa bahiana, assembly GCA_025379985.1. Classification (NCBI taxonomy): domain Eukaryota; kingdom Metazoa; phylum Chordata; class Amphibia; order Anura; family Hylidae; genus Phyllomedusa; species Phyllomedusa bahiana. Next base: position 49,376 of record JAODAL010021206.1, on the reverse strand, counting down.
TTGAATTGAATGAAATATCCACCTTTTTTCTATAAATTAGATAGTTTTTTGAAAAATTTTCAAATTTTTTTGCATAAAAGCTTGGTTTTAACCCGCCTCAGAAATCCGAGCGTGTAGACAAACTTGGATTTTCTTTTTTTTTTTTTTTTAACTGTATTTTTTTTTAAAGGGGTTTTTAAAACACAATCATTTTAAACAAACAAAATAAGGAAAGAAGATTAAAAAAAATCACCAGATAAAAAAGTAGTCCGTTATTCCAAAAAACGAAGTCTATTACATTAAATATTACCTTAATTTGAAAAATTGTATAGAAGGTAACTAAATTAAGTCAAGTAAAAAAAAAGACTAGAACGACCAAAAGGGAAAGGGTATACGTGGTCCGTTTGGATAAAAAAGGAAAATTCCCGGTCTTAAAGCCGGTTTTTCATTGAACTCTAGGGATTTTGAAGTTCCAATCAAAAATCCTTAAAAATCTAAACTGAAAACTCTGCGTGTAACATCCTACAATTTGAAAGGTTATCTTTTACAAAAGGGGCCCGTTCCACCGTGGGGAAAGTTTCTTTTTGGAATCTCCATCGAAAGGGGTGAGCCCCGGAATGACTGAAAAAAAATTAGGGAAAAAAAATCGCACACTATAATGCTTTCTTTTTTTCGATGATGAACACCATAACGAGAATCTGGTGGACCTCAGTGTAGTCGATGGAGTCCGTCGGGCAATGGTCATGTCTGTGATAAAATAGGTCCTGTCACACCGGAACACACATGGAGGTTGAAAAAGGAATTTTAGTGCAGATTAAACCCTAACTAAGCCCGGGTTCTGTTGCTTTAGGCTTCTGTTTTTTTTAAAAACCCCCTCCCCTCTTCTTTCCCTTCAAAACCTTTAAAGCTTTAAAAACAAAATAACCCTTACTTCGGTTTTTTGCTGCCATTCAAGTGCCTCCAGAGCTGTGGTGTCCTCTGCTGGTCACCCTGTAGTGATGTCCTGGTTGGTGCTCACGTGACCATAAGTCAATTACTGGCCTCAGCGGCTACTGCCTAGATGTATGGAACAAGACCACAGTGGGCAATCAATGGCTCATGGTCACATGAGCACCGAACAGGACATGACTGCTATGTAGCAGCTGGATAAATATGTTGTGCGCCTTAAAAGAGAAAACGGAGGATGGGCGCACCTCACGTAACACTTTAAGGTTACAGGCCGTAAAGGGGGGGGTAATAAAACCCCACCACCTTTTTTGGTTAAACAGATGGTACAAAATAAGAATGGGATCAAAGAAAGGGGGCGAGCACCTGGTTCCATAAAATCATGAACCACCACACTTCAATGGTTTTTGGGGATATAGTTCTTTTTTCATCTGAATGAAATTTGGGTGAGTATATAAAAAGAGCTATGGGGGCTCTCAACAGTAGGGTTCAGACCGAAATAATAAAATGTTTAGCTTTTAAGCTGACAACGTGGAAACCGGAAACGCCCCAAAAAAATTCAGTTTTAATTTCAGGTAAATCTTATAAAGCTAAAAGAAAAAAGAAAGAGGGGACTACGTTTTTCAGGGCTTTTTGGAGCGGGCCTTTTATGACGACACCGACTCCACCCCTCCCTGAGGGACAAAAACTGGCTTTCGATTACCAGGGATTATCTCCCCTTTGCTGTAATAGGCAGTGACTACACGTTATATGCAAAGTATCAAGCACTCGCCCATTTAGGTAAAAATCAAATCTTCAAGCTTTATTATGTCCTGTTAAGAACAACACATAGAGAAATTGCTTTTAATGGGACATAACAAAGCATGAAGATTTGATATTTACCCACATGGGCGAGTGCTGGATATTTTGTATATAGTTTGCAGCTATCTTCAACCAGGACCTTCCGTGCACTAAAACCACATATGAAGCTCTCAACCGGACACTGGTGGGCACCATATTTTTGGATTTTTAGTCCAAACGTGCCACCACCCGTCTCTCCATTGAGAATAGACACCCTAATCTTGGTTAAACTGAACCTGAACCAATCAAATTCTTAGTTTCTTATTCTTGTGGGTTGTTGGGTAACCTTTTAGTTACATCTCATTTTCATTTCATTTTTGTAACCAATCAAGAATTATATCTGTATAACACAACTCTATTGTCTTATCCACTGACGTAAAAACATCTTACCATATGGAGTGGCGTGAAATCGCTTTGGGGTGGAAGGTTTAGTGTTTCAGTGCTACTGGAGTAATCCTTCTGGACAATAATTTGTCATCGGAGAAGTCTTTTGGGATATGTTAGCATCTGTTACTGCTGGAGAAATGAATTCTAATGCTATTGTGTGCATTTCATGTCCTGATAGGAGTTAACGGTGAAACATGAAATCTGTCATGCAAAATAGGCTGCACAGTGTGCAAACAAGTAGGGGCAGTTATATGAACTGTATACTAGAATTAAAAACACAAGTTTGTTTGTGATGAACCAAGGGATGGCATAGAAAATATCTCCGGAGCCGTCTATAATAATAAATGTTTTAAATAAAACTTTTTTTTTTTTTTTTATCAAAGTTTATTTAAAAAAAATTGTATTGAAAGTCTAAATATTTTGAAGAAAAAAATATAAACCTTATTAATGTCTAATGCATTCACTAAACAGAGCAAAAAAGAAAGTCAACACTACTAAGACAATAATGAGAGGGAGCTCTGAAAATGGCCACGTGAAGGTACTTATGCCGGCAGTGTCCTATCAAAAAGGGGCTGATGTTTTATATACTCTGTATATCTAGAATGAATTGGCAGTGACCCTGGGAAAGGGCTACCCCACTTTATCTGATGTGGACTATACTCAGTTTTTCTATTTGACCATGTGGTTGGCCATTTACCAGAATGGGCTAAAGAAAGCCATGCGGAGCTGACTGGAGTAGAAGTGGCACTGTCATTTTCTATGACCGCTGGCGCTAATGATTGTCAGGGATTATGCCACAATGGCTGTCCTAAGACATCTCCTGTCCATATGCCCTTTCAGTCTGTGTGTGGTGTCGTTTTTCATATGTGGTTAGCATGTAATATTTCACCAGACACCGCTTTCCCTGCAGTTAGGGGATATTCACATGGTGTCTTTCGGGACTTATTTTGGGCATAATTTTGCAAAAATACGTGCTGAAGTATGTCCCAAACAATGTACACTACACATCTCATAGAGCACAATGTAAAATACGCACCATCAGTCACACGATGTGTGTTTTACGCTCGTAATTTTATGGGCGTCTGAAGAGAGTTGACGTCAATTCTTTCAGGCGTATATGCGCTGTAAAACAGTTAGGTATAGGAGACTGGAATCTGCCTACAGGCTATTGCTCATTGTCTGCGCTGTTGAAAGTATGCGCTTACAAGCACGTAATTTCGACAGCACAAATGTACGCGCCGCAATTTGCAGTGTGAACCCTGCCTTAGAGAAGTCTGCCTTGCTTCACTCTGCAGATTTTCCCAATTCAATAAAGGGTCATTTTTATGAGATAACACATGTAACTTGCCCCCAGCAATGTGATACTGGAATGAGCATAAACAATATTTTACAATCAAAGAAGTGTAGCAATTGAGAAAAGTACAGATGCTAATACCATGTGAAAATAAGGATGAAAAAAACTGTGAGTAAGGTCATTTAAAAATTCCCAGCCCTTTAGACTAATTACTGCATTTGTCAAATTTCTGAAGAACAAGTAAAGCACCAAAACAAAATCCAATGATCAGTTATATAAACTAATGTTACATACAGGGACGTTTTTTTTTTTTTGCCAATTTAAAATTTTATACTTAAAGGGGTTGTCTCGCTGCATCGATTCATCTTACCTCAGTCCTGTTTTCTCAGTTTCAGTTTTTAATTCAGGGGTGTGTTTACTGGCTTCTACTGGCCTGCAGTGATGAGCTGCTGAGGACACCAGGTCTCTAGCTATAGCGCCTAGCACTGCCAGCCTATCAGGAGAGATCAAACAGGACTGTAGCTTTAGCGACCTGATGAGCTGATGCAGCCCATACAAGAGGGGATATCTCAGAATAGGTAGGACACTGTTAATGGACATACTGCAAAGTGACTTGTTTTTACAAGATCTTCCACATAAAAATCAATCCTTGTAGTGAGACAACCCCCTTTAACTCCATCATTGTTCTTTTTCAACGGGTTATCCGGTTCTGTTAAATTGGTAGGCCATTAAAGAGGTTTTGCCAGCACGTGCCTTATCTGCTAAGAAGCAGAAGTAAACAAGCTGAGAGAGAGCCAGTTAGAGCACAGAGCCATGCATAAGGGATCATGTGCAATGTTCACTGAAATAATCACACTACAACTAGTGGATTCTGTATACAAAAGACAACACCTTTCTCCACAGCAGCTTGAAAGCTCCTTCAGCCTCTTGAAAGCTCCTTCATGTTCCCTGTCCTCAGATAAAGCAGGGATCTACTCAGATAATCGCACTACAACTAGTGGATTCTGTATACAAAAGACAACATATTTTTCCCCAGTCCCTTGAAAGCTTCTTCAGCTCCCTTTCATCAGATAAGAAGTGTTCTCTGTGCAAGCCTGGCCAGCAGCTCCTGTCAGGTCGTATCTAATAGAAGCTTTGAAGTAACTAAGGGCAGGTAAGGCAGCCTGTAGCTCTCTCAGGCTGCAATTTTTGCAATCACATATTGGAGGATCCCACCTGAACATTACATCATGGCAAAACCCCTTTAATAATAAATTGGTAGAGGTTTGATTTCAGCAGTCTGAAGAGGGTCGGACCCCCACTCATCTAACATTCATGGCCTTACCTTAGAGTGAACCTTTAATTTTACAGAGGTGTTCCCACAGGCACATCCATATTACGGGACAATGTGACAGAATGAGACGGGCAGCACTTTTGGCCATTCATCCCATTAATTTCTAAGCAAGTTCTGAATATAATTGAGTTAAATGAATGGGGAGGACATCCTGTAACGTGAAAGTGCGCTCGTGGGAACACCCCTTTAAGGACTGGATAACTATATTATAACAGTAATATAAAAACAAATATAATTGTGTGTGTGTGTGTGTGTGTGTATATATATATATATATATATATATATATATATATATATATATATATACACACAAATACACCCCCCCCCCCCTTCCTGTATGCATGTTGTACTGATCACTTCTTTACTCTCCTTCCTCCTTAGGACGTCATTTTCCAAAGCGCTCCAGGCATATGCTTGTGGTGGAAACGAAGTTTGATGGTGAGCAGCTGTCTACAGATCCAGTTCCCCACTTAGAACAGCCTCAGTTTGCTACAGAACTAGCTTGGGAACTTGACAGGAAAGCTCTTCACCAACATAGGTAATTGCCTATTTATCTTCTGCCTTGTTAATGCTTTCTTATAGCAACATGTGAGATTATGTGCAGAACATACAAATAAACTATAACCATAAACCACTGAAGGGTGGAGTGTATAACATTGGTTATCTCTTGACAATGGCACCGGTCAGGGCTGTAATATATTAGGCAGGAAGTGAACAGTCAGTTCTTGAAGTTGATGTATTGGAAGCAGGAAAAATTGGCCATTGTATTTGAAAACGATGTGCAAACAGACTGACAAACTTTAAAATGGATCGCTACGGAAAACCCGCTTAGCAGTCCCCACTGCATGGGTTTTCCGCCCGGCGATTTTTCAGATCGGCGGCGGTCCGAATGACATTGATCATGTTCATTTCTCTGCCTGGTTTTCGGACGTAATATGAACAGGTCAATAGGAGGGGGAGGGCTTTTCTCCGCTAATCGTGGAGAAACGCCATCCCCCTGCGGCCGGATATACCGACCGGTACTTGTCCGGTGCTGTGGGGATGTGGCCTTATAGTATCTATGTGATTCTGACAAGGGCCAAATATAGAGGTCTTGAAGAGTCACAGCATCTGCAAAATGGCAGGCATTGCAAGGAGCTCCAGTATGCCGTGGTTAGTACCTGTAGAATCTGCCGAGTTCCCAGATGGATAGCACTGTCTATTGTTCAACTAACAAGATTTGCAGTATGTCTTCCGGAGGGGTTGCTCAGGTATTTATTTCCCAATTCTCCTATTACAGTAGAGGCCACTCTCTGATGTCAAGTGTCTAAAATATTGGGTTTCCAATGGTACAGTGTCTACCCAAAGTGATCCAAGGAAAGGCAAACATTGAACAAGAAACTGAGAAATGGGAAACAAAGGCTCATATATGCACATGGGGAGCGAAGGCTAATCTATATACCATAGAAGAGCTACTGTACCACAGACGGCTATAAAGTTACTGCTTACTATGATACAAGGGTGTACAGTGCTTCACAGCTTGTTGTGCATGCACACTGCGTAGGCTCATGCAGCCCACTGCTTACTGCACCTACAATGGGTACATGAGCCTCTGGACTGAATCATGGAGCAATGGTCATTTTGTGAGTCTTACCTAAGGAAGAGGTGGTGCTAGTACCCGCTGTCAGATAAGACAAGCTTGCAGAGAGAAGCTCTGGATAATGTTCTGCTGGGAAACCTTGGGTCCTAGCAGTTATGTGGATGATACCTGACATGTACCACCTACCTAAACACTTGTGTAAACCCAGTACACTCCTTCATAACAACAATGTTTCCTAAAGGCATTGGACCCTTTCAGCAGGATAATGTGACTGCCAACCTAAAAGAAGATAGATCAAGGCTGGTTTAAGGAACATGACAAAAAGGTTCAGGCTTTGACTTCAAATGACCCTCTTCTCCACCCAGTAGAGTCAGATTCTCAGAAGGCACAACTTGCAAGACTTTAAGGCTTTGTAACTAACATTTTGGTTCATTTAGAGTGCCCTCAGGTGCCTTGGGCAAATTTAGGGTATGTTCACACGACGTTTTGGATCTGTTTTTTTTTTTTTTCACCAGAAGAGAAACTGTATCCAAAAACGCAGATGCTTTTTTGGATCCGTTTTTCGGATCCGTTTTTATATATATATATATATATATATATATATATATATATATATATATATATATATACATACATACAGTATACACTAGATAAAATGTGGGCAAAGAACTTGAGACTATTCACAAATTATAGCATCCACAGAGGTTGTAGTTTGAAAAGGTAGAATCTTTAGTGTAATGTACTAAATTGGCCCCTAGATGTCTTATTTGATATAGAAGAACTGTTTGAACTTTAGTAACCTAATGACCTACATTAGAGGGGAAAGTGGTTGTGTAAGAGGAAACCCAATAGAGGGCGCTACCAGCATTTTACATGTGTTTCATCTTATAAATCACTTTTTATATTTATTGAATGATACAAAAGTTTTTTAGTATAGAATTGTTTTTTATAGTGTGAGATTTAGCGGCTCTGGGATCGTGACTCACGTGTTTTCAGGCAGAGACAGAGACGGATTCCAGGTGTAAAAATACAGGGCCTCTGTATTTTATTAGCAGCAAACAGAAATACAAGTGCAAGGCATGCACAAACATAAACAAAACAAACGCCTGCCCGTCTGGGCTCTAACTAACATAGACCAACTTACTGACAGCCTGTAAGTTTTCCCTGCTGGTTTTCCAGCATGTCTCCACCCAAGACTTAAAGGTAGTCAGGGGTTGTAACCACCTTAGTCAGCTTACCTGCTGACTTATATACTCCAGGTAAATCCCGGAGTGGAACCATGGGGAGTGAGCACCCACCCTGCTCTATGCTCACTCCCAATGAAAGGCCGACCCAGGAAATGGCTGGAAGCCATGCTAACATATTACACATGTTAAACATATGTCGACAGTCTAAACTGTCGACACCTATTGAATTTTGGCCTTTCATTCCCCCAAGGCTCCTTACCTTGGGGGCATGTGTTTGGACATCGAAAGGTGCATGCCAGGACCCTGGCCGGGATGTCCATGCCATTGTACACCCTTCCTGCTGTTGCCACCTTACAATAGATATTATAGAAGTCTTTAATAATACATTTATTAATGATTTAGATAAATAGTTTATAGAATGTTGAGTGGTTTTAGTTTTATACTGAATCTAAAACATTAATTTATTATTTGAAACTTCTATAAACACCTGTTCTGTACTAAAAATGCTGCTTTTTTATAAATCAATATATATAAAAAGTGATTTATGAGATTAAACACATGTAAAATGCTGTTATAGCGCCTTCTATTAGGCTTCCTCTGAAACACAAGTAAAAGGCTGTTAGCTCCCCCTAGTGGGCTTCCTAACGTAGGTCATTAGGTTACTAAAGTTCAAACAGTTCTTCTAGATCAAATGAGACCTCTAGGGGCCGATATAGTGCATTACACTTAAAATTTTAATCCAATGGATTTTTTGGATGCACTTTTCATATGAAAAGCGCATCCAAAATGTATCCAAAAGTATGTTGTGCTTTTGGATCCGTTTTTTGGGCTCCAAAAGCGCACTCCATTGTTTCTTATGGGGATTTCACTTGCGTAAAATGCAAGTAGAATTGACATGTCATTTCTTAAAACGGATCCAAAAAATGCATTGAAAAGACGCAAGTAAACACGCATCGCCGATCACTCGTCTGAATGGAGATGCGTGTTTTACATTGAAACTAATGTAAATCAAACTGCAGATTGTTAGATACGTTTTGGGTCCGAAAAAAGATCCAAAAACGTTGTGTTAACATACCCTTAGGGGGTCTGAAGGAGTTCAAGCTTTGATAGGTCAGAGCTGTTTGTGTGGCATGAATGGGGAATCTACAGTTGGTTTTAACTTTCTAGCTGATCAATGCATCTACACATTAATAAGTGGATTGTGTACCTGCAAGTGTTTACTTTAGTAATTGAGAAGCAGGGTTCATTCAGATATGGCCAGAAACCGGTTTTATTAATAAACCAAAATGCGCAAGACAGCAGTGTAGATAAGCCAGCATGGGTATAAGAAATGATGGACGGAAGAAGCAAGAAGAAAGGGAAAAGATGGTGATTGGAGAAGGGGGATGCACTAGCCATGTGATCTATGCTTTCTTTTCCACATGAGTGGAGAGTGGCAGGTCCTCAAGAGCCGATCACTCTTGACTACTTTCGTTGGCCAATAGTTCCTCCATGCAACACATTTCCTTAATAGTATTTAGCATTCTACTTTGTAGGTAAAGTCTGGGTCTTCTGTTTTCTCAGGATGACCTGGATGAGGAATGGCTGAACATCTTTCTTGGCTGGGAGGTAGGAGAGGAGGGCCATAGCAGGAGACCATTGTACCCTGTCTGCACATGCCTTATTACACACAGACAATATGACTCGGATCACCCTCAACCTCCCCACTTCTCGCAGGTGGGAGAACAACGAGAGCATATCAGTGTAGTACTGGGGCAGCTGTTTATCTGTGGGGCTCTACTTGCATTCTGGAATGAACTGAGGACATCTGGATGGAGTACATGTGATTGTCAAATCAGTTATTGAAATACTAGTCTTTCTCTATCATTCCAGTGCTCTCCTGTATGATGAATTTATTCAAAATCCTCTCTCATCTGCAAATATAGTCTATTGAAGTCGTGGAATGGATGAGAGGCTGGTATTTAAGCTGGAAGTGGGACATATTGGAGCCAAGCTTCCCAAGAAAGGGATGAGGACTGAATGGGAGACCAGGAAGGGGTGTCTGAGCGCTGGTCACGCCCTTTTGATTCAATTAAAGGAGTATTATTGTTTGAACCGTTCATACACTTGAGCTAATTCTATCAGATTCAATTTCAAATCCAGGGGCGAGTCTCTTCTCTTAGTAGGTGTGTCTCTCCTGCCAGGAGACATGTCTCCCTTCACTGAAGAGCTGTGACATCATCATTCTGTGTGTGCAGTGGAAAGGGAAGGCTGTCTGGAGATGATAGCTCTGCAGCCTCCTGCATGCTTCTTATGTCTAAACAAACAAGTGGTGGTATTCCAGCACGACCCAAAGATGTAAGATAAAACCATGCGAAATTTATTTCATCCAATAATAGAAACAAAAATTGTATAGCACACAAAATATCAGCGGCAAAGAGTGGTAACCCGCAGACACTATGGAGAAAAAACTCGCTGACGCGTTTCGGGCTAAAGTGTTGCGCCCTTACTCATAGCGAGTACACATGCTTCTTATGTCTGCAGAGCCTTCAGCTTGAGGCTCCAAAAGCTCTTTGTAACCCCGTCATTGCTATAACCAGTTATACACACAGCCTGAACTGATGAAATGCATTTGAGGAATGCACACTTCCTTCCTCTCCTCCCTTCTCTATTATCAGGCAGGAGACTGTATAAAACTGTGTTATATGGAGGGAGCACAGGCTATAAGACTGTGTTATATGGAGGGAGAGTTAAACAGTCAGTAATTGCCCAGATCGTTCACCTTAGAGCTAGGAATATAGAGCCGGCAGCCCTCTCAGATAGCTGGTTTCACTTTTGGTTTCTCACAGCTCAGAGGGGAGTAAACACAGAGGGGCAGATTTATCAAAAGTGTCTTACTTTTAGACAGTGTAAACTTAGACTAAGTCTTAAAATGCGTCAAATTTATCATAGTGTTGATGAATCTGGTGCAGGTTAGAACTGTCTAGTCTCAGTTTGCACCATCTTTAAGTTGGCTTACTTTTATGCCAGAATTTAGTCGCACATCCTGGTGCAATTTTGTCGCATTTAAGCCACGCCTCCTGTGTCGGACGCAGCGCAGAAGTGCCAGAAACTGTCTAAAACTCATAGTAAATGTGGCGAAAAGCTTGTTTTTGGTGCAAATTGAGCCAGAATTCTGGTGAAAAATGCCTTGATAAATTCCCCCAAGTGTGCAGGCCAAACACAGTGCAGGGTGTTGTCCCAAAACGGCTAAAAGAAATTTTCAGTCAGCCAATCACGTGGGGGGGTTTTTTTGGGGGCGATTCACCACAGGGCAGTCCCAACGGCTGTATGCAGCCATCCAGCCTTTCACAGAAAAGGGGGGTGTTCCCGCCAGAGCGAAAAAAATAGTGAGTGCACAGAAAAGCTCATATTACTAAACTAAGTGATTTAAGGTACTCAACCAATTACAAAAGGGTTATTTTTACTGTCCCCAAAATCTGGATAGATCTTTGTAGCGGAATACCCTTTAAAAATGCCCACTCTCCTGAGTGAGTGACCATTCGGGAGATACCCGAGTTTCCCATGATAAAAGGGGCATTTTTCAACGACAATGATTTTCTTAACTCCAGCCACCATAGGGGCAGGAGATTCACAGTCTGACAAATAGATAAAGGAACGTTCACGACAAAGTGTTTGCCTGTATGAATATCAGTGGGGGGATATGGGATGCGCTTTTGTCAGTACTGACACTTCTGACCATTGGATAAAGGGATGTTTCAGAGGAAGCGTTGTCTGATGCTGGATGCAGAGGTTCCTGTAACAAGAGCTGCAGGATTCTCCTTCTAGGAACTGATTGGCGCTGACCCTGACCCGTGTTATTTTTTGACATGTTGGGAGATAAATCTTGAATTCTTTATCTTGTAGTGAGCACACTGTGCTGTTACTTGTCTTTTTAGATTATTTAAGTTGAACACAATGTTCCCTGTACATCTATAGTTGTGTGTTCTGAGGTCTGCTCTCTTCTTTTTACTTTCTCAAGACTCGGTGGGTCAAAAGCAAATTGAGGATTGTTACAACCAACAGGGGCGCTGTGGGCTTCTCCCCCCCTTTCCCATAATGCCTTGTGATATGCAGAGCTAATAGAGGGCAAAAAGGGCAAAACAAAAACCTACAGAAGTTCTTTCGGTGCTCCCCTTTAAAGGGAGAGTTTTTTTCCCTTCCTCCTCTTCTATTAGTGTAATTTACAGTTTACCCTGGAATCATTACAATGCAGAGGTGAAGACTTTTGTACTCTTAGTAGAATGCTACTACTAAATGTGCAGTGGGGGTGATATCAGGGTGGATTTGATTTAAATCTAACTGATTTAAATCACGATTTAAATCACTAGTCAGTAAGGCTTGATTTAAATCAGTTTCTACCTAAACTGTTCTTTTTTTTTTAACATGCAAGTAGATGAAATTTTTAGAATCACTTTTTATATTACTTTTTTTCCCCAGTTTAATGGGTTAAATCTTTCATTTTTTGGACACCACTGTTTGTTGTACTTGGAAAGGAAAAAAAAAAATAATCCGACCTTAATAAAATTTTTAAATGATTTATTAAACTGAAACAATAACAACTTTAAGCAAAAAGTTATTTGCTTAAACAACATCCAGTTTTTAACTAATTTGGCTAAACAAAATAAAAATTTATTTTAAGAAACTTAGACTGTCAGCCCACCCACCTGAAAAATTTAAAATACTATTTCCCCTGCTGCCCCTTTTTTCCACGGTTTGTCATCTTCATATATCATCTTCTTCTTTGTCCTATTTCAAAATCTGGAAAAGAAAAAAAAAGTTTTCCCCTGTTTATTGGGGCCCCCAACCATTTCCAATTTAGAATGTGACCCAAAGGAAGAGAAATTTTTTCAACGTGCAGAAGAAGCTACTGGTTAAAAGTGAAATATTACTTGAACATCCTAAATCAAGCGCAAAGTGATTTCCCACCATTTACTGGGTGCCCTTCCTTAAAATATCTTCAGCAAACTATATTTCTTGAATGGTTCCCCCTTACTTAAATTTATTATAGTTGGGCTTTAAAGTGGATGTTGTGGATACCCATGTCGCTAACTCCTTTCCTCCATTTAGGTTTTGACCTGATTTGGATATTGAAATATTGAAAAAAAAAAAATGAGCGGGATCACTTGTCCCTTCTTTTTGTTTTATGCTTGTTTTTAATTCTGTCCATGTGTAGTTCTTTTTTTTAAATGTTCCCTCCGTTCCTTCTAATTTCAAAAGCAAACCGCAATAAAACAGCTATTTTTCTTTTTTTTTTTTAAAGCTTTAGAGATGGGTTTCAGGAAGTCCATATGTTAACATTTCTCTTTAAACCCCAAAGTGAGGATTTTGGCCCTGACATGCCATTATTTTATCTCGATTTTCTTTCCAAAAATTCATCAGAAAGGGCCCGTTTTTTAAAGCTCCAAAAACCACCCAAGCCCCTCTAACATCTTGTGGGAGCGTTAGCTTTTGGGTTCCACCCATCCTTTTTAAGCTGCTGCAGCAAAATGATATTACGGAAGTATTTGCTTTTCAAAAAACATTAGCCTTTATTTTGGAACACTAAGTCTTTTTTTTTTCTAAGAGGGGCAGCAAATGACACTGAACCATATGTTATTAGCGCTTTTTTTTTCCCCCTGCTCTTCTAAATCCCTTTTTCATCTTGGATTCGTTTGCAGCATTGTCAGTGCCAAACGCGACTCATCAGCTTTCAAAAACCCCGTGTGTTTCACCTTCTCTTTTTGCAAACTGCGTACTGAATTTGAATTTTTTCACAGCGTTATAGCTTTACTGCCACTTCTTGTAAGTATTTGGTGTGTGCATTTTGACGTTTAGTTGTTTGGCAAGGAAAAACTTTACCTTTTTTTGTTGTTATACAAGAAATACAATAGGTCATTTTTGGACAATTACTCCACCCACAAATTTTGGTTAACAATTCTCCTTTTCGTCTACACTTGATCCCGCGTTTCCTCAAACCCCCCTGCTGGGTGGGGCTGTTCCAGGTCTCGTGACTGAACCCTATTAAGAAATGCGGGTTTCAGTCAGATGGAAAAGAAGAGTTCGTTGCATAAATAAACTGGGCAATTTTTTCTCAATCAACTCTTTTTCTAATCTGTAGTTTTTTATCACAAACCTATCTTGGTGGTTCCCGGAGGTAAAGGTTTTTTCTTCCTTTTGGGGGATGGTGATATGTGGCTGGGGGTCTGTTTGGGTTGCTGCGCTAATGAAGCACTTCCCGGATGGAGAACCTTGAAACTGAGAACAGGGTGATGGTGATTTGGAGGTGGATAGTTTCCGAATCCATGAATTCCCTAAAAAAAAAAGTCAATGCTTTATTTTATTTTTTCAATTTCTGTTATTGAACCCCAAAAATCACTGCCCTGCCCCAAAAGGGGGAAAATTTTTTTTTTCTTTATAAAAATGTACCAAATGACAGTAACAGCAGCAAAAATAAGAAATATAATTTCCTCCAAAATGACAGTTTAGTTTTTAGAAATGGATTCAAAAAAATGTTTCCAAATGAAATCCTGCCTGTTAAAAAATGTTTCTTTGGTCTTTCCCTCACCGCACTTTCTGATGTTGCTCCGCGCCACCCCGGCCCCTTTCATCTCTTTGTTTAACGTTTGCATTTTGCATGCAGCCTGCCTTACCGATAGGGGAAGGAGCTTATTAAAAAAATTCCCAAAATGGGTCTCTTTTACGCCTGCGCCATTATAAGGAAAGAATGTAAAAAACCCCCAGATCGTTCACACAAAAAGATCCCGACTTTCTGTCTGTGGCTATCGCAGTATTGTGCTCAAAATTTCATTTCATTTTCTTGTTGCGCCCTTCCTCCTCCCAACTTAGATTCACATTCTTCTTGGTTGTGCAGATCTATTCCATCCAAACAATCAGAAAAAATATTTTCTAAATTCTTGGACTTGGCACTGAAGGGGTTAATTCTTATTCATAGGTTTGTAAACAATAGGATTAAGGTATTTTTTCTCAACTTGTTCATGTTGGGGAAATTTTTGCTGTGAAGAAGGGCTGGGACCTCGGGGGGGTCAAATTCATTTTGAGAAAAAGCGTAAGAAAGCGAGCGTCTGTGATAAAAATAGGGGGAGAAAATGCCACTAATCCTACGAAAAAATTTGGAAGAGCATGGTAGAGATGGCAAAACGATTTACGAAGTGGAATTCGTTTAGAAAATTTTAGGGGAAAAATTCGGTTCGGAACGAAGTCAACTTTGGGGTACTTGGGTGAACGAAAATGTGCTTTGATTGTAAAATGGCTGCGAGCACATGGCGCTACTGGGGCAAAGTTCTGGGAGGGAAAAAGGGGATAGCCTGCATGACATGTGCAGGATTAAGCCCAAACGGACCGGCGGGTTTGTGACGTCACCCCCATATAAGTCCGGGCGCGACGCCGAGAGCTCCAACCCCCCTCATGTGCTAAAAAGGGAAAGGGGCTGCCCCGGGTGAAGGGTTTACTGAAGAATTTATTTTATACAGCGATTTTTTTTGGGTGTCTCCGCTTTTCAGGACTGTTCTATTTCTAATTTTTTGGGGTATTGGATCTAAAATCCGTGTGGTCCTGCAGCTGCTTTAAATTCAATATCCAAAGGGGGGATCTAAGCCATTTCCCTGTTGTATTCTTTTTAAAGAAACAGCGTTTTTAAATCAAATACCACTTCATTTTTGGTGCTCAATTTTTTGGCGCAATTTACATCCAGGGGTTAAATTAAGCGTTGTTTTGTGGTGTGTGACAAAAAAAAAACGTTTTTTTTAACGCCAAAATATTACTTTTTTCCCTGTCCCTTATTATGTCCGAAGGTTATTAAGCCTGTTTGTGTTTTACTAAATGAAAAAGCACAGTTTTTTTAACGACCATACAAGTAAATTTTTTGGGCCCATTTGTGGGCGAAATTTTGGGGCCCAAGGGTTCCCCAAGTTGTTCGGGTTCTTTTGGAGTCAAAACAGGGTGATATATATAAAAAATTTTTCTCATAAACAGTGTCTGTTCATTTTAGAACAAAAGTATGCCCGACAGAAGGTGGCGGCTTGCATTGCAAAGTGGCAGTGGACAAACTTTCCGGGAAAACGGGCCCCGGTGCGCCAGCAAGGGGGTTGCAGCGGGGTCCTCGGTGGGCCAAATGCCGTGCTCTACGGCCTTTTGTGTTTTTCAGCAAACCCAAGGGTTTTTAAAAGGTTGAGGGGCCCCTCTTCCTCCCAGATGACATCGGGAAACCCGAAAAGAGCGGGGGAAACCCCTTCAGACACAACATTATTGGCAGGCCCCGGGAGCGGGCAGCGGCCCTCACCCGTCTCCCCCGCCTCTGTCCCATCCGGTTCCCTCAGCGAGATCTATATGTGGTTGGGCTACGCCACTATAGCGAGGATGAACAATTGAGGAGGGCAGTCAGCAGCTACTTGGCAGCGAAGAATTTGGGACAATATGCACTGCTTCTTGCAGTAGGCGGCAAATATGTGGGGAGAGTGGCAGGGAGGTCATGTTTGGGAGGTCAGCCTGGATAAAAAGACGGTGATGAGGACGCAGTGCGAGGAAAACAAATAGTGATGGTAGCCGCCCGGGCATTGGGACCCGGGTGGGGGGAAAGGGCTTCTCATGTCAGGAAAAGAGGGGTCGCTTCCCTCGGGCGCGCAACCCAGTGGGTGTGGGGCGGGTCGAGGATAGCAGCAGTGGGGGCGGGAGCCAGGGGGCAGGGGGTAAAAAACCCGTTGAGGCCAAGCAGTGCGGAAGGGGCAGCGAAGCAGGGCGGCTAGTCCTCAGGCGGAGGGGGTTGGGGGTTTTAAAATCGATTCCGGCGGTTGGATTTTTGCTAAGACAGGAGGACCCGAATTGGGTATAGTAGAATCTTGGGCAGAAAGTGAAGCGTGGCCAGGGAGCTAACGTTGGCACCCAGGGCCCCTGCTAACCAGCAGGTACTCTTGGGGGCCCTGGGGAAACGGGGCCGATGTGGTGGTATTCCCGCCAGCAGCAGCGCGCCCAGGGCATGCAGCATTGAGCCATCAAGGATCCACCCTAAAGAAGGGGGAGGGTGTTTTTTTTCTTTGACTTCTTTCCCGGGGGCCAGTGTCCTGTCCTCGTTTTACTCATGGCGCCGCCCAAGTCGTTCGGAAGGATTCAAAGGGGGAAAAGTTGCGTCAACATCTAAGGTGAGGGTGACCGTGCTCCTGCCGTTTTGGTACTGAGTCCCCCTTTCCAAAAATGGGGATCGATTAGAAAAACTAATGGCTTGTCCCGAGCCGGATGGAGATTTCCCAAGCGAATTTTTTTTCCAAAAAGGCGGAAACCAGATTTCATAAATATGTGAAAGAAGGGGGGTCAGCCCTTGAGTTAGGGTTTTTTAGGTGACGGGGCAATGGAGTCGGAGGTTTTAAATATGTAGGGCAGTAATGCCCTTTATGGCCCACGGGGTGAATGTGCTTCCAGCCAGGAACCCCAAAAAATTGGACAGGAGACGGCGCTTTTCCTCCCGTTGTAAATGCGCACCTGCCCCCAATGCCCGCCCCCTTCCCCCACCACCACCCCCATCTCAGCCCCCACAAGTATGTCCTTACCACTGTGTAGGGCACAGGGTGTGTCACAGTTCTAACTGGCTTCCTGGGCGAAGAAGCAAAAGGGGAGGAATGCTCGCGTCATGCAGAAAAAAATCGATGGGGGCTTTCTCGCGCCAACTGAAATAAAACCATGGGAGGAAAATGGGGGGAAACTGGTTGTCCGCGGGCCCGGGGGGGAGGGGTCCATGCCCCGCTGGGCAGTGTTAAATTTGGGTTTGTGAAAAGGCCCTGAAGTCTTCCACCGACTCAAAACTTTAAAAATGGCCAGGAAAATGTGCTTTCCTTTTTACCTTTGACAAAGCCGGGAAACCCCTCTCAAAATTGCAGGCAGAACGGCCTCCCCCAACACATTGATATGCGATGTTTCCAGCGAATTCAGCCTGCCTGTTGGGAGACTTTTTATGAAGAGAAAGGGCCCTTTCGTTTTTTTGATGATCAGGCAGACAGAAGTACCCCGGTGTAATTTGATGTCCCAGTGGAGCTCATGGGTCATGCTTTTGTGGGGCCCATTGAGGGGGCGACTTATTTGTCAGTCCCCAGGATACGGGAGAATAACTCTTCCCCACTGCTTCAGTCGGGAAAAAGATGTGAAAAATCTGTTGGGGGGGACTGGAGACTGGCGACAAATTCGGGGCCCCTGGTCCGGTGGGGGCTGAAATGGAGGAGGGGAATTGGGCGAAGCATTGTCTGGTGAAAAATGAGTGGATTTTTTCCCCGGTGACAAGGGGAGGAGAGGGCGTGGAGGAGGTGGAGGAGATGAGGAAAATTTGGCAGAGACCCCAAGAAAAGTTTGGATTTTTAGTGGAATGGAGGCGGGGAGCCCCTCGGAGTCCTTGTGAGTGGCCGCAGTGCTTATTTGCCCTGGTAGTGCAGCTGAAAAAGTCGCATCGGCAGAGGGATGCTTTGGCTCTCCACCTATTGGGACCCCCCGTAGGGGGCCCAAAAGGGGGGCCTTTTTTTCCCCGTATTTTTAGAGGCAAGCAAAAACTCAAATAATGGGGGAAATTCCCCGTAATCGTTGGCGTGCCTATGTGGGCATGTTTTCCTTGTGGTTTTTCCGGGGGGGTTCCAGCGCCCCGTTATCTGGGGGCTGCTGGGGGAAGGTGGGGGGGGTGGAGGGGGTACCAGCTCCTCAGTGTAAACCTAAGTCTGGAGTCTGATGGCGCTTTCCTTACCGCTAGTGAGGGGGCAGTGCCAGCGGCCGATGGAGCGGGCCCGAAACCCAAGGGTTGTGGCCCACTTGGGCAGCACCTGCCACCTCGTTAGAAAATCCGTGGAAATGGGCAGCCAAAACTGGATGGTGGCCGCAACTTTCGGTTTGCGTTTTGGAGAAGCTGTCCCTGCCGGCCGTAGTGTGGCATTTAAAGCGGGTGTTCAGTGCGGGGGGGCCATCGTTACCCAAGGAAACCGCTTGTCCGGGAAAAGTGGAAAACCCCTGCCTTTGTCAAGATGAATAGGGTGGTTTGGCCGGATTTCCCCAACCCCAAGCCTTTGGGTCAGTTGGGTTAAACTATGCCCCAGCCCCCTGTTGAGCCGCCAACCCCTTGTGCCCCAATTGCTGCGTTTTTATCTGGACCCCTCCCAGGGATGGGTTTTCCCCCCCCCAACACTCTGTCATTGGCACTCTATGCCCCATGCTGTGTGGTTGCTGTTGCGTGACCCACATGAGTCATTGTGCCATGCCTAACCCCAGCTGCTGCGCCGTGACTCCGCTCTCAGTCATTGTGCCACTCTGTGGTTTCCGTTTTTTTCCCCCTCAGAATGTATTTTGCCCGCCCGTCTCATGCGCTGCGTCGTGACCCCCCAACTGTGTGATTGGCCCCTCTGTGGCCTAATACTGTTTTTCGCCTCCGAAGTCATTGTGCCATGCCTGTTTGCTGCTGCTGGTGACCTCACCGTATCTTGTGCCCCTCTGTGGCCCTTTTCTGTTTTGCCGCCCCCGAATGTCTTGTGCCCCCTGGATTATGCTGCTGCCGTCGTGACCCCCCACGTATCATTGTGCCACCTTTTGGCCTAATACTGTTTGCGCCCCGAATTCAAATTTTGGGCCCTGCCTGAACCCCAAATGCTGCCCCCGTGACCTCCGTACAGCATTGGCCCTCTGTGCTTCCTTGGTTTTTCCCACCTCCGAAAGTCATTTGCCAAGGCCCGATCATGCTGTGGGCTGCCCCTCACCTCCCCAATTGTCACTAAAGTTGCCACCTGATTAGCTTGTTTTTTTCCCGCTTTTGCTGGATGATTTATCGGGTCTTCCGCTTCAGTTTTTTGGTCATTTTTCCCTCTAAGTGCCAGGGAATTTTTTGGAAGCTTTTCTAAAAAGCGGCGGCAGGGCATCTGGTGCATACTAAACAACATTGTATTTAACCAAACAAAACTCCCCCTGTATTTAAGTGGACTATGTTCTACAGCACTGAGGCTCTTGCAGCCAGGAAAATAGGCTTTTTTAACTGATTCGTGCCCAAGTAATCGGAACGAAAGAAATTTTGTGGAAAAATTTGTGAAGGGCAAACGATTTTGGAAATTGGCCCCCTTTTAAGATGGCATTGTGAAAGTTTCGCTTACGCCCTTTTTTTATGAGTTAAACAAATGGTTTTTTTCATGATTGAAGAACCTTTGGATGGTAAAATATTTTCCTCAAAAAGCAGTTTATTGAAAAAAATCCGATTTAAATAAAAAAAAATCCGATTTTTTTGGATTTTTTTTTTTTAAAAAAAACATTGATTTTTATCCATCCTGGGTGATATAGCAGCCGTGTCTTATTAGCCATTTCTTAACACCCCCATACTGTCTGTATTGTTTTGTGATGCATGTATTTTGGGACTATTTTATTTTAATACTGGGATTGTAGCTACGTGACTGGCTTATTCCGTTCCTTAATAAATTGCTCTATATCCAAGTCAAGTGGTAATGTTTGTTACTGTAGACCAGAGATGGGTGTAAGTGGTTAAATGTTCTATTTTTTTTTCTAGCTAAGGGTATTAGTCACTGTGCTAAAGCTATATAGAATGCTGATGATATTTTCTGCAAAATACCTGCATTTATTATGTGTTAAAGGGGTTGTCTCATTACAAGGATTGCGTTTTATGATAAAGATCTTGCAAAAACAAGTCACTTTGCAAAATGTGTCCATTAAGTGTCCTACCTATTCCTGGGATATCCCTTTCTGTTTGCGCTGAAATCAGCTCCCCCAGTCGCTATAACTACAGACCTTTTGGATCTCTCCTGATAGGCTGCCAGCACTGGTTACTATAGCTACAGACCTGGCTTCTACTGCAGCCTAGTAGAAGCCAGTAAACACGCCCTTGAATTCAAAGTGAAACCAAGAAAACAGGACTGAGGTGAGAGGAATCAATGTAGTGAGACAACCCCTTTAAGTTTTTAGATACTTTTGCAACAAAACGATGTGGCTTCATGGAATTAGATGTTACTTCTCAGAAACTGTGTGTGGCTTAACATGCGACACTGTATGCCAAAAAATGCACCAATGTTCTAGAACAAATATTGGTGCATACTAAGCCAACTAAGGCTATGTCCGCATGATACGCTGATTCCAACTTGAAATACTAATCTAAAACCAAAATGAAGTCATACCCATTGACTTCGATAGAACCTATTCACTGTAGCTTATACAACGCATATTTTCATCAGTCAGTTTTTAAACGTAGAAATGTTCATTCTTTGCTCATATTCCACGTGGAAAACGTATTATTGAGGCCAATGGGAATGACTAAAATACACATATAAAACGTGTCCAAAACATTTGTACGGTATGTTGTTTCGGACGCAGATCCACATCCAAAACCATAAGTAAGTGAATGGGACTCATTTCTGACTGTAAAGCTGGCAGAAAAAAAACGACCCTCAATCCACGTGAAATACTCACACGGTTTTCAATGGCAGAATCCGACGAGTAGATTTTACTCATCTGGGCACACCCTAATAAGTGGTACAAAGCTAGACAAAAGTATATAAACGGCCCCAGTTTGTCATACATAATTAGCCACTGTTTGAGCATGTAATGAATTAAGCTGTGTTCATTAAAATAAAAAATAAAATCCACATCAAATATGTTGAAGGCAGATGCAAAAATAAACATAAATGTAAAAAACAAAATTGATAAAAGAATCCGTATTGTATTTTTTTCAGCCTTTTTCATGTTCCCAATAGAGTATGTGAGTATACCATGTAACATGTTATGTTCTATGTTTTCCCCTTATACTTTATTTCTGCCTTCAGTAAAAAAAAATACAGTAGCCTTTAGAATCTAGTCTGCTTCAGTCTCCTGACATATAATCAACCAAGGCGTCCGTACTTGGCATATTATTGGGGTTTATGTGTGTATAGATAGTAATACATTATGCAGATATATTTATAAACTGGTTTTTATAACCTGGCGCCTCTTGATAGGTATGTGATAATTTGTGTATGAGGGAATATTAGTCTTGAATAATTTACTGTTTTAATAGTGCAACAAATTACATTATGCATTGCAAGAGTGTGTCTTTTATAAATGCCTTTTTGAGCCAAGTGCAATGTGTGTGGGTTTAAAATGTTGCTTAAAAAATGTTCCCGTAACAATACATCTCTGTTATCATTGTAGGCTGCAGCGAACGCCGATCAAGCTCCAGTGTTTTGCTGTGGACACGTTAACATCAGCCAAAGAGTCTGTTGGATATGTTGTTTTAGACTTGAGAGCTGCTCAGGAGAAGAAACAAGTAATTATATCACCATTGTTTAAAGATATTTCACCAGGGATTCTGCCGGGGACCCACCCCTGTAGGCAGCACGGACGACTGCCAGCTGCCAACTTTAGGCTATGTTCACATGGCGTGCTGGATCCGTGTGAACATACGCTTTTAGATACGTGTTTGGATCCGTCTGTTAGACCCCAAACAGACCCAAGCGAATATCTAATAAATAGCAATGTGATTTTACATTGCTTTTAATATGAGACACGCACACGAGTGATCGCCGATGCGTCTTTCAGATCAGTCTTTCGGATACGTCCCAAGAATTGACGTGTCAATTCTTGGTCCAAAAGACGCAGCAGGAGCCGTATTTTAAACTATAGGGTGCGATCAGTGCTGCATCCAACACGCATCCAAACACGCAGCTGCAAATGTTTATTACCTGTATGTGAGTAGTTGTTATTGGTAACCAATGGTCTTCTTAAAGGGTTGTCCAAGTTAAAATGAAATAATGAAGTACTGCCCAACTAAACAAAACACAAGCATACTCTCCTCCTTCCTCTTCTCCGTTCCAGCACTGACTCTGGGGAGTCTCTCCCCAATTTTCTGTCTTCCTGCTGTCTCTGGCTGAACGGGGCGTCGCCTCACCTCTGCAGCCGCTGATTGTAGCAGTCACATTCAACTCCTTTACTTTACCACTTGGAATTCAACGGCTCCAAACGGTGATGTAAAGGAGCGATGTAACTGTTGTAACCATTATATCCTGTTCTGCAAGAGACCGGAAGAAAACAGAAGACTGGGGAGAAGAAAACACGGCATACTTACCTTCTTTCTCACCTCTGATTTATATAGATCTCTCTACCTATCTGCTTCCCTTTAAGTATTAGCAAATTTCTTTGTGTACTGCTTACCTTTTAGCTGACATTTTTAACCCCTTAAAGGGGTTTTGCCATGATCTCATTTCATACCTCCTGCATCCAGCTCTTCAGCTCTGTGTGCTCAGAAGGGGGCGTGTGTGATTTGTTTGAATTGCAGATCATGTGACCCAGCAGGATGACATTACCAGGCCTTTCCTCTCTTTAGTGAAAGAAAGGTCTGGTGATGTATAGAATTGTAAGTAGCTACACTGTAGCATAGGGGTAACATTTTTGCTTTACAGCACAAGGGTCCTCGGTTCAAATCCCTGCAGGAACTTAACCTTGTGGATTTTTTTTTTCCGTTTATCAATGCACATACCTCAATGAGGTTTTTTTTTTTTTTTTTTTTTTTATCTCCACTGTTTGACTTATTACTAACTAGTCCAAAGGACAGGAGTAGAATGACCGCACCCGGGGTTTGAACACTCAGTAGCTGCCTGAGAGGAAAGGTGATATCTGAGCATGTCTGACCGAGAAGCTCTCAGCCCTGGTCGTATCCCCTGGAGACGAGCTGTAAACAATGGATCACTAAAGGAGCAGTTAAAACAGTCCAGAATTTTTAATAATGATGAATGGTGAAAATGTTTATTATTTCATTTACAAACTTCACACGTCAATTTTACTTTGTGGCAGAACCCCTTTAAGGACCACAATACATCAGCGCCACATGCTGGATGAAGCAGGGGCTCGGGGGTCTGAACACAGCCAGGATTCTGATCTATTATCGAAAAGTGGACATACCTTAGATCTGAGCTGTTTAACCCCTTGGATGCTGCAGTGAATAGTGACCATTGCATCAAAGTAGTTTAAGAGGGAGGGGGTTCCATCTCACCCTATTGGCACCCTTGTTGTGTTCCCAGGGAACTGATATGTTTACATGGTAGCTGGAGAACTATCCCAGACTCCTGTGCATGTTTTTTAGATCTTTTCAGAGGTAGCTAGCTGCGAGTCGACCATGCTTGTAAATGGAGAGGGCAGTGCTTGTAGCCGTCCACCACATTCTCTTCTATGGGAGCTTCCGAAGATAGCTGAGTGTGTGCACTTTGCTATGTTCGGAAGCTCCCTTAGAAATGAATGGAGAGGACTGCTGCAAGCACCACCCTCCTCATTTACATGCACGGTCGGCTCATAGGTAACTGTGAGCGACCTGCGCAGGGGATTTTATTTTGAGGTAAAACCCTTTAATGGGTTACGACATGTGAAAATACAGTGGACGGTGAAAGCTGTCATTGAGCAGGGGTAACACTGGTAGGAGCCTGCATCTTATGAGTGCACAGGGCTCTTGTCTTACCGAACTGGCATCACGTTTGTCGCTGCTTCATGCTGTCCTGAATTTGGTGCACGCACTTGGTAATGCGCGTGTATAAGAAACCCATTTTAGGCCTCTATTTGTATTTAATTTTATTTAGGGTCGTTCGAATTTGAAATACGGTATCTGTTAATTGACCTTCTCTTGACTTTTGCATTACTGCAGTCTGTAATAAAATGTTGTTTTTTATTGTATTAATAGGCTCCAAAATGGTATTCTTTATTAAGCAGTAAGTACACCAAGTTTAAACCAGAAGTACAGCTTAGTGTTGCTCTGGAAACGGACACCAAGCCTGCTGTAGATGCCTTCAAAGCTAAGGAAGCTCCTCCACGGAGCAGTAAAGGTGAGAAAAATACAACATTACGTATGTGTTTAGAAGCTTTTCTTAAAGGGGTTGTCTCTCCATGCGGTTCTACAGAGCTACAGGCAGCCTCAGATTCGCACTTCCTGGTTAGGCTGTGGGTGGTTCTATAACAGTGATTGGCATATCAGCTCTGCTGTTTCTAGCTGATCCTAATACAGTGATATTGCTGCAAGAGGTTTATAATTTGAAGTGCACATAGCTACAAAGCTCTAAGGGTATAAACTTGTAACTAACTTATCTAAACAAGCTCCTGTGCTAGAGAGAAGACTCAGCAGGGAGTGATTTACCATAGTCAGCAGCTTGTGGAGCATTCTGATAAGAGCGAGCAGGGAAGGGTGTTTTTGTAACCTATAAAAACTTGTCTACTTGCGTAGATGAAATCTTTTTATCTCCTGAACAAAGCAAAATCAAAACAGCAATGTATTTGTTAATAGGGAAAGGGAAATGAAGACTCAGGCTGACCTGTCCCAGTAGGGCGGCGCCATTTTTTTGGTGTGTTTTGCGACAAAAAACTGCTCTATTCTCTATATAAATGAACTGTCGTACACCAAAACTAGGCGCATTGTACACCAGGTATGACACATTTCACTGCGCCTAAAGCAGGTGCATCAAATATGTTATCAATGATAGAAGTTATGCTATGTGCCTAGAGTAGGCGCATCAATTATACTATGCAAGGTATTCCACACACCAGATTTTTGACAAGTTCTTTCATTCACACTATACACTCATTTAATGCGCCTTAAAATTGTGTTGGAGGCGTCTCTTTTCTGACATGTCGCTCCCAAGTGTTAAAAGCTAATCATTGTGGTGAGAACCTCTTTAACTTCAAGGGCTAACACAAAAAACTATTGAAAATACGGACCGAGAATGGCGACGGCTAACATGGTGGCCAGGTTCAGGAAATGACTGTCAACCCTCAATATAGTAAGCCAAACTGGCTTATCATGCAGCATGATAGTTATTTCCAGCTGCATAGGCTATTTTCCTCCTGATCTTTTTTTATTCAGTCATAGCTAATGTTAATTATTTCAGTAGATTGTCCGTATATATTTCATGTAATAAGCAGTTATACTAATGGCAGTATGTCTTCTGGGTAGTGTGCAGGCACTAGAAGGCATTTCTCTGCATAAAACGTGAAACTACTGGTCCATCTGGTGTGTTCTCCTCTTTCATCTCTGTCAAAAGATCCGCTTGTCTCTCTGCCGGCAAGCTTTAGAAAAAAAAATTAAAAAAAATAGAATTTTAGATTTTTACACTATAAAAGCTGAGAGTCTAGTTCAAGAAGCCATTCCTCTTTTAATAAACGTTTCACTAAAATTATTATAGTCTTCTACTTTAAAGGGGTTGTCCACTTTGTAGTGTTTTTATTTATTATGTATAGTAGGAAATCATCCAGTTTTCTAATATATAGGTTTTAAAAATTCTAAGCATCGACTATTCCTTCAGTAAATAATGTATGCAGCTTGCATCAGGGGCTTTATTGCGATCGTGAGGAACCACGAGAAGATATTAGTACATGAGTGATGGAGGATACATGATCTTTCCAACCTGTGCTTTTCATTATCGCCTTTATTTTTAAACTCCCCTTTTTTTGGAACATACTCTGCATCTGAATGTCAATTATAGAAGCCGATTATCCAGATCATTACATATGCTGCATACCACATCAGCCAATTTGTGTTCTTTCTATAGATATATACAACAAGTAGTATAAAGTACAGAAATCTACAAAGCACACTTTTTTTCTTTTTTTTTTTCTTCCCCAAATCAGTATAGTCATTGTAAATAGGGGCCATGGAGCAACAGAGTTACGATGCATATGTAAGCTTTGCAGTGCACTCTATTGGATGTAGTCATCCTCAGTTCACATGTAGCTCGCAGGAGCCTAGCAATGTGAAAGGGATTTGAGCCAAACCAGTTCAGTTCAACTGCAGACAGCTGTTTCGGGGTATTTGCCCTTCGTCAGTGCAGCGTAGAACTTACTGCTTGGCTGGGTGAGAGGCAAGCCTTTGCTTTTTGCAAAACAGTCAGTGAGGTCTGAAAGGCAAGTAAATCCTCACACCGACCAATTTATTGGTGGCTCTCCCTAAGGAGAGACTTTTTTCCCCCCTTCTTTGTAAGCTTTGAAAATAGAGCATGTGAGCTGCTAGTTTTCTGAAGCTTTTACTCAACAGAGCACAGATTCTGGGAAGTCAGTACATCAGATGCTTTTTCAAGTACTAGTAAGTGGGGAATTGACATACCTTAAGTACAGCTGTCTAAGCCAACCTTAAAGTGGTTGTCCAAGGCGTGCGCACACACACCACACACACACACACACACACCACACACACACACACAACACACACACACACACACACACACACACACACACACCACACAACACACACACTTATGTATTTATTTATTACACATATGCTCAAGGAGTCATTGTGGACTCCAGATATGTATTAGAAGTTTTATGACGGTTACTTTCGCCTTGGTAGTGTTGGTATCAGTTAATCCGGAATATAAATACCGTAACAATCTTGCTGCAGTAAAGTGCGTCACTTACTTATAGCCTTGGTTCGAGGGTATCCTCTTCCTAAACGTCGCTAGGATGTGCGGGCGTTTGTTTCCGTTTTGTTGAGGGTCCGGTTGCACTACTGAGGACCCAGGGTTTCGATCCCCCAGGAGGATTATGCTATGAAAGGAGCATGCTAGCTCGAAAATGTACCAGGTTTTTACCACTTGTATCTCTATATTTTTATGCATGTTGCAGTGAGCATGTTGAATTTATGAAGAAATGTTTATAAACTCTCAAAACGTTAAAGCCTTGAAGATGTCGTTTTTTTTTTTTTTCTATATTAATCAGTTAATCCGGGCCAGTTCTTTACTGGAGCAGTCTGAGTGCTGGGTGGGATGACTGCTCCCATGTATCCAGGCCAGGTTTACCTGGCCTAATTTTAAGCCTGGTCAGTCAGGTAGACAGACAGAGTGTGTATATTTCTGTTGCAGCTGAAGACAAGCCAACTGGTTTATTTTGACTTCTAGCTAAATAAACACCAAGTAAAGGATCTGCTTACACAATTGTACAATCTTAAAGTCAATTTTTTTTTTATTGTAAAGCCTTGAAATTTAGACAATTTATTCAACATCTCACTTGGGTACCAGCTTCAAGAGCATTTGTCAACACTTAAATTATGATATTCTTTATTCAGGTACGTGGCAGATTTGAAGCAGAATTTTCTGTAACTAAAAATCCATTCTATGCATTTGTTTGGGGGTATTTTTACAAAATGCAACTGGCTTATTACAGACTTTATTCAATATGGAATAGACACAGAAACTTCTGCAATTATTCTTTGAGTTAATGAATCTAAAGGGTGTGTCTGTCCTTCAATCAAAGGCTGGCTCAGTGAGGGATTTGGACAATCAAATTTTTTTTAGTAACCCAGTACTATATGTGTGACCCCATGTCAGGCCAATCAGGTGTCAGCATATTGGTGGTGTTAAATTAAATATTGGGCAGAACATCTGTCTTGGGAAAACTATAGATCTTTTTACATCACTTATTAAAATTTTGGGTCTATGTCAGGGATATCAAACTCAGGGACTGAGGGACACATCAGCATTATGGTTGACCTCAAAGAACTGTTGTGGGGCCTTAGAGGGTGGGTAGGATGCCCATGTAGAGCTGTCCGAGTTGTGTTACTGAACAGAGTAGTGTGGTGGTGTGTACTGGAGCTCTAATTACAAGATGGTGACTGCTTTTTTTTTTTTTTTTTTTTTTTTTTTTTTTGCTACTGCTGGCATCTCTGCCAAACCATTCCTGAGAAAGTGGAGAGCCAGCTCTTCTGCACCTGGACTTTGTCCATCCCTGCGCTCTGTGCCTTAACTCCTGAGTGCCAAATGAACCCCTTTACGACCACCCACCTTCTCTTTGACGGTGGGCGGTGCAGGTCATCTTTCTGCAGCAACGTCAAAAGAATCACTACTGATAGAGGGGTTTTGCAGCTCTCAGTGCCACAGCTGGGCTAGGAACAGAGCTGTAGTTAACAGCTCTGTTCCTAGAGTAATCTGTGTACGCGCCGGAAAGTGGAGGAAACCTCCGATCCCCAGCTCTTGACCTACCGTGGCATATTCAAAGAGCATTCCCCTGCTCCATCGGGTGATCGGGACCCCTGGTGACCCGATGGAGCCCGGGAAACGTCTGTACAGTCAGCCATGGGTACCTAGAGGAGTAACTCCATTGCTATCTGTCTAACAGATACAGTGCTTTAACCCTTCGACCAATGCACACTCTGTGCTGTCTGTTTCAACAGAGATTGTAATGTATTAGCATACATAAATATGCTAATACATGACTAAGTGTAAAAAAAAAAAGTACAATAATTATTCCTTAATGTAATAAAACAAAGTGTAGAAAAAACAAATGATAAAAATAGATATTTAATAAAGTTTTTGTGCATATATTACACAAAAAACCCTACACATATCTATACGACCGTAATAACCTGTAAAATTCAAGTAACAGGTTTAGTGTGAAATGTGAATGGTGTAAAGAAAAAAAAAAACACAAAAAAAAATTCTGCAGTGATTTATTTGTAAACTTAAACTCTGTCTTCAAAATACAACTTCTCCTGCATAAAACAAGGCCTCATACAACTGCATCACTTAAAAGATATATAAAAAGTTACGACTGTTGAAACGCAGGGAAACAAAAACTACAAATATTAGCTGGTCATTAAGGCCTTTTGAGGCCTGGGGTTTAAGGGGTTAAATGACATGCCTAGCCGAATTGGCTCACAGGACTCCAATTTGACATATGTGATTTGCATAGATAAAAGAGCTTATTGATGTCAAATGCAATATACTATAGGAAGAGATGATGCTTTGAGGTGTAGATGCATTTGTAGATCTGTAACCATTAAAGGGGTTGTCTCACTACATTAATTAATCTTACCTCAGTCCTGTTTTCTTGGTTTTTATTTTGAATTCAGGGGCGTGTTTACGGTCTTCCACTAGGCTGCAGTAGAAGCCAGGTCTGTAGCTATAGCAACCAGTGCTGACAACCAGGAGAGATCAAACAGGTCTGTAACTATAGTGACCTGAGGAGCTGATGCAGCCCGTACAAGAGGTGATATCTAGGAATAGGTAGGACGCTGTTAATGGACACATATTGCAAAGGGACTTGTTTTTGCAAGATCTTTAACATAAAAAGCAATCAGTGAGACAACCCCTTTAAACTCTCTCTGGCAGTTTTTGTTTATTGTAATTTGGTATTGAGAGTTTACAATTCAGGAGTAGCATCTACTGACCAGTCATGGTATATGTCCTGAATTTTGACCTTTCTGTTTTCTTTAGTCCTGGGTGAGCTTGACCCGAAAAGTCTTGTTCCTATTCTCAATGAAGCAGAAGGCTACCATCAGATTGGGCCTGTGGAATACTGTAAAGACTACTTTGTTCTCTCTGTAACCATTGCTTTTGCTACTCAGTTAGAACAGGTAATAATGTTATCAGACTAATAATTGAAGCAAATTCACTGTAATAGTTTTTAATGTGGATGTTCCGCATATGGTTTCCAAAACTGAAATCTGAGATGTATTGAAATTATTTCCTGCTGAAGTGAAGTTTTCCTCTTGACATTCCCACAAGAATAAATACAATTGAATTATATAATAAATTCACATAATTAGTTCCTTTTACGTTTTTTCCTTTGTGCAGAAGCAAAAAATAAGGGACATTGTCCAGAATGTCTTTATTTTTTTAACGCATTTTGATATAAGCGGTTGTGTTTTTAGCAGTCCTTTTATTATTTCTTTATTTTTCCGGTCGGTGCACCGATAATGGCAGCATGTTTTAGTGGCCATGGTACTCCTAGGACATTTGGCATAATATCTTAGTTGGTTTCAAATAGTAGAAGAGTGAAGAAATCAGGCGATACCTTTTAGAGGCTAACTGGTTTCAAATAACAATAAATGCAGAAGACTAAGGGCTTGTTCACACGGAGTTTTCACTGTTACAAGCGCTTTGTAGATTCGTCTTGGGGACACACAGAGCGGACCCCAAGACAGATCTAACAATTAGCAGTGTATTTATCACTGCTCGCTATTAGGAAGACGCAGCAGTGTTAAAGTCACTGCTAATTGTTAGATCTGTCTTGGGGTCCGCTCTGTCGGTCCCCAAGAGGGATCTACAAAGCGCTACAAACTCCGTGTGAACAAGCCCTAACCGTGATTTTTTTTTTTTTTTTTTATTGGGACACTTTTCCCATCTTCCTCAGTATCTGTTTAGTTTTATACATCAGTCATTGAGTATGAACTACAGTATACAGATTGTGGACACATCTTGTGTGTTTTCTTTTGAATTACAACCAATCTTTTGTTAGTTGATATAATACAAAGAAGGTCACTGGATCCCACATCCCTATTCTTAGTAAAAGTTTATCATGTTCTTTCCTCAATGACATTCTGTTTGCATTGGAGATTGCGCACCTGAAAAGTATTACGACCTGTAGCTAACATAACGAATAGATTGATACTTTCTTCGTTGTTGAATGCCAAATATTCCTCAGCAATTTGTATTATTTTTGACTTGACTCATGTTTGTTTCCTTTCAGTTGATCCCTAGCACATTAAGGCTTCCAGAACCACAGCCAGAATTTTTCTTTTACTACTCTTTATTGGGAAATGATGTCACCAATGAGCCATTTACTGATCTGATCAGTCCAGACTTTGAACCAGAGAGGGCATCAGTCAGAATACGCAGCACTACTGAAGTGCTTTGTATGTATCTTTCTGTACAGCCTAAACTCCAGGTGAGACTATTTTCACTGACATGCAATTCTTTTCAAGACGGACCCGAGCGGCGCTTTTGAAACGCGCAGCGGCGATTTCTCATCTGAACGCCGCTGTGTCTTCCTAATAGAGAGCAGTGATAGTCACTGCTAATTGTTTAGATCCGTCTTGGGGTCCGCTCTGTCGGTCCCCAAGACGGATCTACAAAGCGCTTGCAACGCGGAGTGAAAACTCCGTGTGAACAAGCCCTAACAGTGTAAATTTGGTGTGCCCTCAAACACACTACCATTAATGTCTAAGCTGCTGGTAACAAAAATGAGCACGCCCCCTTAGTGAAAATGGACAAATCTGAAAAGAAGAGATGTTGCTCTACATGAAGATGGCCTAAGCTATAAGAAGATTGCCAACTTCCTGAAACTGAGCTTGGTGGGGGGAGGGGGCAGCCTGTCAGAGACCATACGCTGCATATTGCATCAAATTGGTCTGGATGGCTGTCATCCCAGAGGAAAACCTCTTCCAAAGATAAATCGCAAGAAATCCTACAAACAGTTTGCTGAAGAAAAGCAGACTAAGGACATGGATTACTGGAATCCTGTCATGTGGTCTGATGAGACCAAGATGAACTTATTTAGTTCAGATGATGTAAAGCGTGTGTAGCGGCAACAAGATGAGGAGTACAAAGACAAGTGTGTCTTGCCTACAGTCAAGCATGGTGGTGGCAGTGTCATGGATTGGGGCTGCATGTGTGCTGACAGCTGTGGGAAACTACAGTTCAGTGAGGGAACCATGAATGCCAATTTGTACTATGACCTACTTAAGCAGTTATTTTGAATGCACACCAAATTTACACTGTTATACAAGCTGTACACCGACTACTTTACATTATATCAAAGTCTTTGTCTCTTGTCTTCACCATTGTGCCAAAGGAACAGGGCGTAACGGGACTTTTAAACACTGAATTCATCATTAAGTGACTAATTCATGTCACATGAGCACCGACCATTTATCACAGGTGATTTTCATTTGTGACCTACCGCAGGCGAGTCACAATGTGTTTCCATTCTTATTAAATGTAAAGGTGCCAATACCAGGGTCACATCAAGCTTTAGGGTTTTCTATTTTTCCCTCCCATTGTTTGTTTTTTGTTTTAAATTGTTATCATTTGCTCTCTTGTATTTCACATGAGGGCTCTATACAAAAAAGCTGTTTCCCTTGATTCATTTTTTTTCAGATATTCCACATTATGTACTTCAGCTGCATGGGTGCCAATAACCATGATCAGCACTGGATATGGAGAGGGCGAGTGAGGGTATGAATAATGAGAGAGGCAGAGAGGGACGCGCATAGTTAGCGCGAGCAGTTTTAATGCATCACCCCAGTGCTTGATTTGGAGCTTACATTGCCCAATACTGTGATGCTACTAAGGACATTACTGTGCTATAGAAATATTGGGGACCAGGATCTCCTCTTCTGTGTGTGTGTGTTCAGTATATGGGAGACCTCATGGCAGCTAGTCTTCACTCTCTAGCACAGGACAACCGAAAACTAGATCTGGAGCCTGAGAAGGGAAAACTGTTTATATAATGGCCAGAAATAGTGCTACTTCTCATGTACACAGATATGGTCACTGATTCTAAAAGTTAGGCCTCGTTCACACGGCTTATTCTGGGACGGATTGGAGCCGTATTTGCGCTTCAGTACGGTTCCAATCCGTCACAGTAACTACGGTAATCCACAGTTCTCATAGAGAACTATGGGTTCCGTCGCTCCTCCCCGCTCGGCGAATCCGCCGCGGGGGGGAGGTGACATGCACATTATTTACGGCGCGTATGCACCGTAAATAATGCATTGTCTATGGGGCCGGTGGGCAGCTCCCCCGCCCCGGCCCCGCCCCATATTCAAGCCGTATTGCGGGCGGGATCCGTCCCGCAATTACCGCGTGAATAAGCCGTGTGAACACAGCCTTACCTGAAAGTACAGGTGCACGTTCCCCAAAAAAAAATAAAAATGCTGCGGTAGCAAAAAATCTGAGCATTAACTTGTCTTTTTATGTTTTCAAAGATCCATCTGTGCTGTGGTGATCAGTCTCTTGGAAGCACAGATATTCCTTTAACTGGATTGCTGAAGAAAGCAAGTACAGAATTAGTGCAACATCCAGTGGTTGTTGAAGGTGCATTTATCCTAACTCCTCCTAACAGAGCAAAGCAGACCGTACCGTCCCTGCCGGCAGATAGCTCCCCTACAATTGGAGTGTCTGTTTCTCTATATAAAGAAGCTTATCCACAGGTAAGATAACGGCACAGGTTATTAGTCATTTTTTTCAGACGATTTGTGGTTTTACAAACCATCTGAAAACCGACAAGTGTATGGGGAACGTTGCTTGACGGTTTTCAGACTGTTTGTAAAACCGCAAACCGTCTGAAAAACCGACAAGCAGCGCTTCCCCCCCCCCCTCCCCCCTCCCATAGACGTCAATAGAAAATCCGTGCAGCAGTCCCCACTGCAGGGATTTTCCGCCGGACAGTAAGTACACTGCCGGCGGTCTGAAAAACTTAGAGCGTGTTCATTGTTCCGCCCAGTTTTCGGGCAGAACATGATCATGGGGGTGTGAAGGGGGAGGGCTTGGATCCGCAAACTACAGACAAAAGCTGTCCCCTGTGTGACAAAAAAAAAGACTAACGGTTGTGAAATCGACCGGTATTTGCTCTTTGCCATGTAAACTCACCCTAACACTTCCACATGCTCACCAGCTGATTAGTGACCTACACTCACCGGCCACTTTATTAGGTACACCATGCTAGTAACGGGTTGGACCCCCTTTTGCCTTCAGAACTGCCTCAATTCTTCGTGGCATAGATTCCACAAGGTGTTGCAACAAATGCTCAATTGGTACCAAGGGGCCCAAAGAGTGCCAAGAAAATATTCCCCACACCATGACACCACCACCACCAGCCTGAACCGTTGATACAAGGCAGGATGGATCCATGCTTTCATTGTTGTTGACGCCAAATTCTGACCCTACCATCCGAATGTCGCAGCAGAAATCGAGACTCATCAGACCAGGCAACGTTTTTCCAATCTTCTACTGTCCAATTTCGATGAGCTTGGGCAAATTGGAGCCTCAGTTTCCTGTTCTTAGCTGAAAGGAGTGGCACCCGGTGTGGTCTTCTGCTGCTGTAGCCCATCTGCCTCAAAGTTCGCCGTACTGTGCGTTCAGAGATGCTCTTCTGCCTACCTTGGTTGTAACGGGTGGCTATTTGAGTCACTGTTGCCTTTCTATCAGCTCGAACCAGTCTGCCCATTCTCCTTTGACCTCTGGCATCAACAAGGCATTTCCGCCCACAGGACTGCCGCTCACTGGATGTTTTTTCTTTTTTGGACCATTCTCTGTAAACCCTAGAGATGGTTGTGCGTGAAAATCCCAGGAGATCAGCAGTTTCTGAAATACTCGGACCAGCCCTTCTGGCACCAACAACCATGCCACGTTCAAAGGCACTCAAATCACCTTTCTTCCCCATACTGATGCTCGGTTTGAACTGCAGGAGATTGTCTTGACCATGTCTACATGCCTAAATGCACTGAGTTGCCGCCATGTGATTGGCTGATTAGAAATTAAGTGTTAACGAGCAGTTGGACAGGTGTACCTAATAAAGTGGCCGGTGAGTGTATATTCTTGCATTGTTTCATACAATTTGCTTATTTTCTATTTCACCAGTCTTCACTTCATCCAAAGGAACACGGTGCAAATGTTGTAACAGGGAAAGAAGCATTTACGCCACCAAAAAATCCTAAAGAAAATGCAAATAGTTTACTACCAAAACCACCTTTGTATATCGATTCCCCACCTACTAAAGATGATGCCACTGAGAGTGAAGTGGAGAGTATAAGATCTGTGCAGGCAGAACCAGCAGGCTCTCCGCTTCAGACTGAACATGCAGCTACAGGGGCATCTGAAGATCCCAAAACAGGTAATAGTTGGTTATGGTATAGTCCTATTTGCTCCAAATAAGATGTGATAAATATGTTTCTGATAAATACATGGGGCTACATGGTATGAACAAGCTGCGCCAGTTACACAGTGTCAAAAAGCCTTAGTAGACCAGTTCTAGAGATGTATGAACAGGCGCAATCCAAACTTTGGCGCGATAAGTGCAGGAGCGACACCTTTTAGTGAACCAAAGATTTGGGGTGTTCTGGGGGTGTCACGCCACATTCATAGAAGTAGACACATTTATGATTCTTTGATGCCAAACCTAGCCGCAGAACAGTTAGAACAGCCAGACCAGGTAAAAGGTGGTGCCTGAGCCAGACTTGTCGTATTGATGCTACCTTCGCCTGTATGTATGACCTGCAGAAGAACAGGTGCATACATTCTGGCGCATTGTAAATTACACTAAAGCTATTTAGAACTGGTCTGTCAGTGCCAACGTTCATACACGTCGCCCATGGTGTCCACCTATTTTGACTCAACATGGAAAACTAAAACGGCTTCTTATGAAGCAGGCCATTATTTTGGAGGATATAGACACACAGGTCAAATTAAGTTACTGGTTATAGTGAGTATCTGTCTAATAAGGGACAATCCTTTTCAGATGGGAGCCGCCAATGTGATCAGCTGGCATCCCCTGAGGACCTCCACAGTAGGAGCTTTACTTAAAGAATTGCCTTGTACTTGCTCATGGAATAGGGT
Source organism: Phyllomedusa bahiana (assembly GCA_025379985.1). Lineage (NCBI taxonomy): Eukaryota > Metazoa > Chordata > Amphibia > Anura > Hylidae > Phyllomedusa > Phyllomedusa bahiana. The sequence continues at coordinate 13,522 of JAODAL010021206.1, read as the reverse complement.
GCTGAATGTGAAACCCACTCTAACATCCATATACCCTACTAATTTGTTTTATTGAGACAGTTGACTATTTACTTGCTATTACAGTGCTATCAAATGCAGTTGTTAATGTGCTTTTACAGCATTCTATATTTGTTTTCTACCACAGCAGCCCAGTCCCTACCACCTGATCCACAAAGTGCAATAGACGCCGTTAAGAGCCTTTCTGAGTCTGTCTCTGGACAGAAGATTGTAATACCCCCTGCTGCACATCACTTCTACTTCACCATTGATTTGAGAAGTATAAGTAATATAGATGTTGGATTTCCTGTGAACTGCATACTAAGGTTTGTAAGGTTTGATGCTCAGTCTTTTGTTGTTAATAGTTTGAGAACAAACTTTGTATTCATTTGGCAGCTTCAAGGTTTCTCCAACACTGTACCTTCCTGCTGAACAAATCCAACTTCATGGCAGACATGCGAGAACAAAAAAACTCTTGGGAGAACGTTTGGCTAAATAACCATTTGTCTTTGTCAGCTTCTGCAGTCTGCATGTCTATCACTGGTTTCTATTTTGGGTAGTATGGAAGTGGATTAAACTGGTTAAGTGATCAGAGTCTTTCTTTTCCCCTCTCTCTGGTTCAGGTACACCTATCAGTTCTTTGGGAGTGCAGCCCCTATTATGACTAACCCTCCAGTGGAAGTTCGAAGAAATATGGAAGTATTTCTTCCACAGTCTTATTGTGCCTTTGATTTTGCGACTACTCCCCATAAGCTGCAGGAAACATTCTTAAGGTAACCAGCCCTTCAGCTTGTTAACTGCTATAGTGCAGTTTGCAAATAATGCATTCTTGTATTTTATTAACATAATCTGCTTTCGTGTCAGATAGCCACTGTTTTATTAGCCAGACCTTGCTTGTAGCGAGCAAAGTGAAATAGTCTGCTAGGCTGCTTTACCCAGTTTTAAGAAAATAGTTGTTGCTGGACCTCTTGAACATGTGCAAATTGGGTCCGTATGACAGATACTGAATATGACATCACTGTGATTTAATGAGACCATGCACACAACTTTGTCAAAATACCATAGTATTAAAGCATGCAGCGTTCACACACAAAAATTTTTGCATGCTCCATTACTAGATGTTGCAATTTACAGCAGCACATTTGCTCCAATTCTAATATAGAGATATTAACATTGGAGCTAATGTGCTGCTGTCAATTGCAACATATAGTTCTGGTTTGGGGATCACTTTACACGCCAAAATGCACTTCCTCATGTGCACGAGGCATTGGGCTTTACCTTCAATCCATTAACAATGGATCTCTCCGAGATCCTGAAGTCCTAGGGTATGTTGATATGGTGTGTTTACTCTGTGTTTACATACGTTTTTAACTGCGTGTTTGGATCCGTCTGTCGGACCCAAACATGTATCTAACAATGAGCAATGTGATTTACATTGCTTTTAATATGCACCACGTATCGGCGTTCACACTAGTGATTGTCGATGCGTGTCTCACTCCGTCTTTCGGATCCGTTCCAAGAATTTACATGTCAATTCTTGGTCCGAAAGACGCAGCAGGAGCCCTATTTAAAATGATAGGGTGCGATCCTGCTGCATCCAAACACGCAGCTGCGTGTTGGATCTGTTTTGGATCTGATCAACGCAGCATTTTGGGATGCGATTTTCGGATCCAACACCGATCCAAAAAACGTATTCCAAAACGCCATGTGAACATACCCTTAGGCTTCATGTATGGACAAACAATTTAATGTCAGATTTCACAGTAGCTCCCCATTCTCTTTTGGCTGTGTCCCCACTAGTGGTAGATAGAAACAAAGGTTTACTAGATAGATGGATGTAGATTTAGGTAGATGGATATAATTATCTAGTTGTGTTTTGTTTTTGTTTTTTTGTTTTTTTTTCTTTTCCTCTCCCCTGTACGGCCACTAGAGTGCAATGGAGTACTGTTTTTTTCTCTTAATGTTTCTTTTTGTGACGAACATACAAAGTACCTATTTTCACATAGAAATCTATTGGCATTTACTGATCTTAAGGATGTAACACCATGATCTTTTCTAGGCTGCCACTGCTTGTTGAAGTATGGCACAAGGATAAATCTGCAAAAGATCTTCTCATCGGTGTAGCAAGACTTCACCTTTCAAATCTTTTAACTACAGAAAAGACACGTTTTTTGGGACCGCATGGGGAGCAATACTGGAGACAGACCTTCAATGAGAAGGCGTCTGTTCTATCCATAGAGGGGTAAGACTTGGTCATAGACAAAGAGCTCAAACAGTATCTAAATCCTGTTTCTTACCTTTGTACCCATGACTGTAAAACATGTGTAATGTGCTGTGTAGTGCAATACTGAAATTTTAACCCCATTTTACTTTTCAATGAAGAAAGATTTGCCCAACAAAATGGCACAGAATTTTGGCATAGATTATACTTTAAACTTGACATTAATGTCTGCTATATTTTGTGTTTAACCTTTCCTATTTTCCTTGAGGTTGTTAAAGGGGATGTATCGCTTCTTCAGTTTCGTGTGTTTCAAAGTATTTTTAATTTCTCAGCTCTACAAATCCAGGGGCGTTTCTTCCCCTACCAGCTGGGTTTTTCTTAACTGAAGGGTGATGACCTCAGCCCCTTCCCCTTTCACTGTTCATGCTCGCTCCCGAGCCCTGTTCTCCACCCCCCCCCCCCCCTCTCTGTCTGAGTCCACATCTCACTGTTCCTCTCCCTGCAGTCTTATTTTGTAAGAGCTGTTTAAATACCACATACCTGCATTCAATCTAGACAGTCTTCTATGATCTCTTCTCCTCTCTCAGCTTGAGATTTGTTAGTTGAATCCAGTGTTCCTATGAACGGCACAGATCTCCCTTCTATGCAGGAGAGTTAGGCACCATGGCACAATTTTGCTGTTTTCTGATTGTAGAATCAGCTGCAGTGTGTTTCTGCTGGGTGTGCAGAGTGAAATTGCTACGGCCCCTTACTCTGAGTGAGAGAAGCAGGGATCGAGGCACATTTCTGCTGTTTTCTGACTGTAGAAACCCTGCAGTGTTATTGTTTTTCTTCTGGCTATGCAGAGTGAAATTCCTGCTGGTCCCTTACTCTGAGTGAGAGAGACAGGAATGCTCGCTCCCGTGAATCCCACCAGGGGCCGAACAGAATGTAAATTATAGACCATCACCAACCCACGGGACAGGGAGGAATCCACCGGCACGGGGGAACTGTGTTTACAGAAACGGAAGATAAGGGGACACTGTGAAAAAAAGAGAGCTTTGCAATGCTCCAATTGAAAATTTGTTGTTTTCACTGTCCCCCTTATTCGAAGACCATTTAATGAAAAAAAAAAAAAAAAACAACCCCTTTAAGTGTCTTAAAAAAGGGATGAGGCTAAAGGATTGTAAAACCGCAAATCAAAAACCCCCCACAATCATTTTTTTGTTACAATACATCACTGTTCTGTATCTCGGTCATATAGTGACATAAAAAAGTGTGTGTGTCTATCCATGTAAATGTATCCCTGTGATTGTGTTAAACATTTGATGCCGGTTTTTGCATTTCTGATCTATTTATTTTTTTAATTCCTCCTTGGGGCTAGTTCACGCGGCTTATTGCCGACATAATTTGGGGGGACGATTGGGCCCGCAATTCCCCCGGCTCCCGTGCAGCGGGGGGGGGGTGGGGGGGCAGCTCGCCGCCCTTTAAAATTCATTATTCACGCCTACCCCGTAAATAATTGTCATGTCACTTTCTCCCGCTCGGGTATTGCCGGGGGGAAGTAAAGGGGAATCCATAGTTCTCTATGAAAACTGTGGATTACCGTAATACGGGGGACGGATTAAGCCACGGGGCAGCGCAAATACGGCGCAGAGGGCTGAAATCGGGCCCAAATCAGCCTTTGGAACAACCCTCGTTCCTCCGTTTGATTTTTAATCACAGTTTATCCTTTTTTTTTTTTTTTTTTTTTTTGCAACAACTGTATTTGTGTGAATTTTCAGTAGTAGTGTTTTTTTATTTTGTTTTTATTATAAATATTGAGATACTTCCTAATTTGATATTTAAGTATTTTCACAGGGTAGAATAGGCCTTTCATATTCTTCTTGTAATATAATATAATGCTAAAAGCTCCACTGATTTCTGTCATGTTTCCTTTGGTAAAATTACCTACCGGAAAGGTAAACCGCAATATAATGAAGAACATTTAAACCAACAGGTGGCACTCTTTGAAAAGAAATCATTGCAGCTCAACACTGAAATTGTAATTGGGGGTTTTTTTCTTTCACTTTGAAAAAGAAAACCACTTTGAAATTCGCATCGCAGTCTAGAATGTAACGCCATAATCATGTACCTTTCACCAGGTTCTCCAGTATTAAAGCATTGTAAGCTAAGCTTTCAGTTGCTGTAAATAATACTAATTAACAGGCCACACTTTTTGTAACAAAGGGCCCTTAGGCCTGATTACTTTTTCCCCCAACAAACAAAACAGCAAGTGGGGTAAATTTTTGCAGAACAATTTGCTTTTCCTCACTATTTTTTCCTATATCAAGCCCCGAAACTTATTTTAAAAAGGGGGGGTTTCCCCCATTAATTTGACGTAGGGAACCCCAAAAAGGTATTTTTCACTTTTCTAAATAATTTTTGATTAAAAAAAGGAAACCCCTTTAACACAGCATTGCTCCTCCCCTTGGTTACCACAAACTCCCCTAGTCACACCCAGGAGCTGAAAGGCCCCCTTGCTGAACACTTTTTTATCTATGACAGGCAAATGAATGGGCTTTTAAGGCACCGGTAGCAAAGTTTTCTTTTGATACAAATAACAGCGTATTTTTAGACCCTGCTTTATTGAAAGAACTTTAATCGCTGTTTAGAATAGGTGTTTTTTTTATAAAAAAATTCACAATTAAGTTTGTTTATTTTATGAACATGTCACAGGATCCCCTTATGCAGGCTCTGTGCTCTGGCTTGTGTGTCTGTGGCGTCTCTGTCAGCTCCGTGATTTGTTTACATTACATAAGCTGCTTAGCAGATAAGGTTTCTCCTGACATGCCGTCTGAGGCTCTGTGTCTTGCTGTATTGAATCCACTGTTTACTGTTTTTAGTTCACTTAAGTTTTGAAACGCCCCCTTTGGATTCCTCACTCCCCCCCCCCTCTCACTCTCTCCCCTGCAGCTTCATGACTCAGCGTGATTTGTTGACCTCTTGCTCTCATACTGAACGGAGGTCAGTACTTGGTCTGGTGGCAAATCCCCTTTAATGTGCCCATACATGGTAGATAAACCTTTGCTAAATTAGCCAATTTCAGTAGGACTGGCTGACCATTTAATGTCCTGAATCTTCCCTGGCAACAGATGTATGGAATTCAACATGCCCCACCCTTTGTTAATGTCATGGAATATAAGCCACCATCGAAGGTGTCTGGTCTTTGTTTTACTTACCAATGAAAGCACTTACAAACTCAGCCGAGTGTGCTTGTACACTCACCGGCCACTTTATTAGGTACACCTGTCCAACTGCTCGTTAACACTTAATTTCTAATCAGCCAATCACATGGCGGCAACTCAGTGCATTTAGGCATGTAGACATGGTCCCAAAACAATCTCCTCAGTTCAAACCGAGCATCAGTATGGGAAGAAAGGTGATTTGAGTGCCTTTGAACATGGCATGGTGTTTGTGCCAGGGCTGGTCTGAGTATTTCAGAAACCCGCTGAAACTCCTGGGATTTTCACGCACAACCATCTCTAGGTTTACAGAGAGAGAATGGTCCGAAAAAGAAAAAACATCCAGTGAGCGGCAGTCCTGTGGGCGGAAAGCCCTTTTTGATGCCAGAGGTCAAGGAAAGGGCAGACTGGGTTTGAGCTGATAGAAAGGCAAAAAAGTGACCAAATAGCCACCCGTTACAACCAAGGTAGGCAGAAGAGCATCTCTGAACGCACAGTAACGGCGAACTTTGAGGCAGATGGGCTACAGCAGCAGAAGACCACACCGGGTGCTACTCCTTTCAGCTAAGAACAGGAAACTGAGGCTCCAATTTGCCCAAGCTCATCGAAATTGAAAAGTAGAAGATTGGAAAAACGTTGCCTGGTCTGATGAGTCTCGATTTCTGCTGCGACATTCGATGGTAGGGTCAGAATTTGGCGTCAACAACATGAAAGCATGGATCCATCCTGCCTTGTATCAACGGTTCAGGCTGGTGGTGGTGGTGTCATGGTGTGGGGAATATTTTCTTGGCACTCTTTGGGCCCCTTGGTACCAATTGAGCATCGTTGCAACGCCGCAGCCTACCTGAGTATTGTTGCTGACCATGTCCATCCCTTTATGACCACAATGTACCCAACATCTGATGGCTACTTTCAGCAGGATAATGCGCCATGTCATAAAGCTGGAATCATCTCAGACTGGTTTCTTGAACATGACAATGAGTTCACTGTACTCAAATGGCCTCCACAGTCACCAGATCTCAATCCAATAGAGCATCTTTGGGCTGTGGTGGAACGGGAGATTCGCATCATGGATGTGCAGCCGACAAATCTGCGGCAACTGTGTGATGCCATCATGTCAATATGGACCAAAATCTCTGAGGAATGCTTCCAGCACCTTGTTGAATCTATGCCACGAAGAACTGAGGCAGTTCTGAAGGCAAAAGGGGGTCCAACCCGTTACTAGCATGGTGTACCTAATAATAAAGTGGCCGGTGAGTGTATATTGTTGTACTGACATGTTTGATGGACTCTCAATACTCAGAGTCCAGTTATCTGTGGGATCAAATTATTGAGTAGCGTAAGTTTCCTCCTAGGGAATAGAACTTTTTGCCCATCCGGGTGGGGCCTCTGTTACGAAAAGACAGAAGATATATCCATTTGTGTGGGCTTAACGAGGTCTTCCCAAGACATGAACCTCAAAATGCTCTTTTTAGGCCATGTTCACACGGCTTAAAATGGGCCGTATTTCGGTCCATAATTATGCGCCGAAGTGCGCAAATTACGGGCTGAAAACGTACCATTCATTACAGTAATCCACAGTTCTCATAGAGAACTATGGATTACGTCTCCTCTCCCTGCTCGGCGAATCCACCGGGTGGGGAGATAAGTGACATGTGAAATACCAGCGGCGTATACACGCCGCTGGTAATGCAAGTCAATGGGCCGACGAGGTGCCGGCCCCCCGCTCACTCCCACGCCCCCGTCCGCGGGACGTAATTACGTCCCGCAGTTAAGCCGTGTGAACATAGCCTTATTGATAAAGACCTGGGGTACACCCTTGTATATGAAAACCAATAAAATATTTGAAATGTTAATAAGCTGACCAAAAGTCATTGGCCAATCGGATTCATATTTGGCAAAACTTAAAGGGGTTGTCTCGCTACAAAGAATAGCTTTCAAAATGTAGGGAACACTAAATGAAGACGTTTTCCAAATATATTGCGGCGTTCATCTTTTTTTGTTAAGGAGCTACAAGTGATTTTATCACCTTCTGTGCTCTCTCTGGTTCCCCAAGTGGCCGACCTGCGTACTCCTTTTCCCCCTGCTGTTTGTTCTATCTGATAGCAGAGAGTGATGTCATCACACAGGTCAGGACAGGCAGTGAGAGCTTGTGTGTTATCTGATCTTTCAGACAAAAGACAGTAATTACTCTGTTTACATTAGCTCAGCAGATTTTTCCTATCCTGGTAGAAGGTAATTTAGCTAATCTAGACTAAACAGAGAAGTCTGAATACATATGCTAATTACAGACAGCTTGAACAGGAAGTGACAGAATAAAGCAGCATTAATCCATTTATGCATCCTATGAAACTTTGAGATGAGACAACCCCTTTTATTATTTGTTAAAGAATATTTTTTTATATAAAGAATATCATATGGTTCTTAGTTAAGTTCATAAAAAAAATAATTTGTTTCATCTCCTTCTTGCAGTTACTTTTGAATATAAAATAGTTGTATGTTGAGCAAAATTTATATTCAAATCATGACATTTTAGTTAGTTTTTTCCACAATATGGAGGGTTAGAGGGGAATGGCTGTTGGCTACATAAATGTTTTAGCCGACAGCTGTCTAAAGTGTATGGCTGCCTTTACTATTCACTTGACTGTGTGGTGTATTTTGTATTCCATGTGCAATACAGAAATCTGGGGTTGGTTACTTATACAAATTACTACAAATTTTATATCAACAGAGGATTTTGACCTATATCACTGCAAAATTATAATCCCTGTTAAAACATAACTTTTACTAAATTGTCTAAAATTGTACTTACTAAACCCCTATAATCTACCACAACACACCTAAATGATACAGCATACTAAATATCATCCATCAGTGGAGTAATCGCCCTGATAAAGGGCGGCTCCGCTTTAATGACAGATAATATCACTGTATACGTGTATTACAATTCTTTAATCACAGCTATCCCAACGCGTTTCCCCCATACAATTTTGGGTTCATCAGGGGATTCAAAAAAACTCCTCTCGCTGTGGAATAAGAATACGCTATATACAACGCATATACAATCTATCTATGACGGATATATCACCACTATGGGTGAGATAGAAAAAGTGATACTTAACTTAGGAGCTGCCAGGTATAAAGTGATAATCCTCGCAGCCCCTTTGGTATGCTGGCACCCAGGATAGAAGGGATACAGAATGATTCATTTCTGCCTCCCTTAAATACCTTACTTGGCCCTTTAGATGTATAACAATAAATCCCTAGCATTTTCAGTATTGATGTATATTGTTTTATACTTATTGCCGGGTTCTACTTAACATGTGCGCATATCCCCCTGCCTTTGCTCAGTTTGGCGTTCCGGAAGTTGTACTGCGCATGACCGGAAACTAGATAAAATGTCATTTCCGATTTGCTTCGGCGAAAGCAACACTATGCTAGTACAGAAGCCCCATACTACCACGGCGCAGTCCGGCGTCCTAAAAAAGGTTCTGCGCATGTCCAGGAAAAAGGTGCCTGGCAAATGCGCATGATCCAAGTCCGGGCATAACTCTCAGCGCCGTACATATTACATTGCTCTCATTGAGAAAGACAACACTGGTCACTTCCGGCAAGCGCCACCGGAAACCAAACCACATACATCCGGCAGCCGAATCAGTCTCTATACCAAGATAAAAACGCGCACTCCACTATCCGCACAGACCGCCAATTGCTGCTAAGCAGCCCCAAATTTCTTAAAGTGGTCGTCTGTGTAACGGATGTCTAGAGGGTAATATGGGCAATTAATTCGGGGCCAAATAAATTCGGGGTACAAAAATTCATTGTCTTAAGCTGACAGAAATTATCAGACTATAAGTAATCAATGAATATAATGAAAGAATGTAATGATATAATAATGATACATAAAATACAGTCAGCTTTGAAAAATCAATATTGGTCCTCTGTGGAGAGTACGAACGAAACAGAGTAGAATAAACAGACCCAAGTACGAGTCTACTCAATAAAACATCCAAATTGCAAAGTCTCATTAAGGCCCTTTGGATAAACTGATTCCATACGGTAGATCCACTGGGCCTCTTTACACAAAATTCGTCTATCCCATTCTCCTCCTCTTGGAGACGGTCTCACTACCTCCATGATCAAAAAACGCAGAGATTCCCATTCTCCATTATGATGTTCCCAAATATGTCGAGCTACTGGCGTGTCTCTTCTATTACGTATGTCCCCCAGATGTTCTCCCACCCTCCTAGTGGTGATATATCCGTCATAGATAGATTGTATATGCGTTGTATATAGCGTATTCTTATTCCACAGCGAGAGGAGTTTTTTTTAATCCCCTGATGAACCCAAAATTGTATGGGGGAAACGCGTTGGGATAGCTGTGATTAAAGAATTGTAATACACGTATACAGTGATATTATCTGTCATTAGAGCGGAGCCGCCCTTTATCAGGGCGATTACTCCACTGATGGATGATATTTAGTATGCTGTATCATTTAGGTGTGTTGTGGTAGATTATAGGGGTTTAGTAAGTACAATTTTAGACAATTTAGTAAAAGTTATGTTTTAACAGGGATTATAATTTTGCAGTGATATATGTTGGTTACTTATACATCAGAGCGTATTTGTGAATCCCAGTAATTTTCATCTTTTCATGTCTGAGGAAAGCTAAACTGTCCCTGATAATCTCCTTTTGTGAAGAAACTGAGATTGGACAGATATTACTAATATTTGGCTGTTATTACCAGACTTCTTCTTTGGAAGCCTGGAAACATGCTGTTGACCAATTGTAATCATTTAAACAATTGTGATCTTGCGTGTTAAGGCTAGTATAACCTACCAATTAGAGAAGCACTGATACTAGATTGCTAGTACATCTCTCAAAAATCGTCTGCATTAGGCTATGTCTACAAATCATACAGTTGTGCTCAAAAGTTTACATACCCCGGCAGAATTTTTGCTTACTTGGTCTTTTTTCCGAGAATATGAGTAACACAAAAACTTTATTTACACTCATGGTTAGTGGATGGTTAAAGCAATTTATTGTCAAACTAACTGTTTTCTCTTTTTAAATCATAATGACAACCAAAAACATCCAAATGACCCTGATCAAAAGTTCACATACCCCAGTTCTTAATACTGTGTATTACCCCCTCTAACATCAATGACAGCTTGAAGTCTTATGTGATAGTTGTGGATGAGGCTCTTTATGTTCTCAGATGGTAAAGCTGCCCATTCTCCTTGGCAAAAATCCTCGTTATTGTAAATTCCTGGACTGTCTTGCATGAACTGCACGCTTGAGATCTCCCCAGAGTGGCTCAATGAGATTGAGAACCATCACTTTGTTCTGCTGTAGCCAATGACAGGTTGACTTGGCCTTGTATTTTGGATCGTTGTCATGTTGGAACGTCCAAGTATGTCCCATGCGCAGCTTCCGGTCTGATGAGTGCAAATTTGCCTCCAGAATTTGCTGGTAACGTGCTGCACTCAACTGTCCTTCAACTTTGACCAAGTTTCCTGTGCCTTTGTAGCTTACGCATTCCCAAAACATCGGCGATACACCTCCGTGCTTTACAGTAGGAATGGTGTTCCTTTCATCATAGGCCTTGTTGACACCTCTCCAAATGTAACGTTTATGGTTGTGGCCAATAACTGAGACATGGCTGGTTGAGACCTATGACTGGGCGATTAACTTACAGGGTTACAGTTTATTTAGAAGAGATCATAAACACCGGAAGGCCAAAGGTGTATGTCTCTATGTAAAATCCTGTATGAAACCCATACTTCGGGAAGATATAGATGCAGCAGATGAACATGTAGAGTCATTTTAGGTAGATCTATATAGGGGTAAAACCATAATAAAATTCTACTAAGGGTCTGTTGTAAGCCCCAAATATAACAGAACCCATGTGAACATGTACTCCTCAGGCAAATAGTTGAGGTGGCTAATCAGAATGAGGTTGTTGTTATGGGTGACTTTAACTACCCAGATATAAATTGGGAAACTGAAACCTATGGCTATTAAAAAGGAAACGGGTTTTTGTCAATAACTAAAGATAACTAAACCTTTCTCAATTGGTGCAGGAGCTGACAAGAGGAAAAGCCCTTCTAGACTTAATATTGACTAATAGACCTGATAGTAACAAAGGTACAGGTTTCAAGGCACCTAGGAAATAGTGACCATAATATAATAAATTTCCATTTATCTTGCAATAGAGTATTTTGTCCAAGAGCCACAAAAAACACTGAATTTCAGGGAGGTTAATTTTAATCTGTTTAGGCTATGTTCACACGGCTTATTGCGGCATGTATAGTACGCGCTCCATTATGACAGGAGTTTTGGAAACACGCGCTTATCAGCGCCTAATTCCAAAGTACGGGGGGCCGGCACCCGGCCGGCCCCAGTGACATGCGTTGTCAGCGGCGAGTATTCGCCGCTAACAATTGACATGTCAATTATCCTCCCACGCGTACAATACAATAATACATGCGGGGAGACGATGCGTAATCCATAGCTATCTACATGCGCAATTACGTGCACAAATAAGCCGAACATACCCTTAGAGAGGGCCTAAATGGCATTGACTGGGACATGGTGTTTACAAATAACAGAACAGATAATAAATGGGAGATCTTTAAAAACTTCTTAAGCTCCCTCTGTGAGAGGTACAAACCTTATTACCTTATGGAGATAAAGTAGTTAGAAACAGAAAGAAAAACCCAATGTGGATTAACAGAGATGAAAAGTAGGCAATAAATAACAAAAAAGAAAGCGTTTTAAGCTACTTAAACAGAAAGGCAGAAAAAAGGCACTAAAAAGCTATAACAAAAAAATAAAAAATAATGGTGAAGGCAGCCAAGCTGGAGACAAAGACATTGCCATAGAAAGTAACCCCAAAATATTTTTAACTATATAAATGGTAAAAAGATTAAAACTGAAAATGTTGGCCCTTTAAAAAGTAGTGAGGGAGGTATTGTGGAGGGTGATGAGGAGAAAGCAAACCTATTAAACAATTTTCTCCACTGTATTTACTGAGGAAAATGACCTTCCTCTTGATGGGTAGATGGATGAGGTTAACTCCACCTTAAATGTTTCTTGTTTAACCCAGGAAGAAGTGCAGCTCCGTCTTAAGAAGCTTAAAATGGACAAATCACCAGCTCCTGATGGTATATACCCCCGTGTCCTAAGGGAGTTAGTAATGTCATAGTTAGGCCCCTAGTCTTAAAATTTATGGACTGTATAATAACGGGGTATGTCCCAAGGGTTTGGGGCATTGCAAATGTGGTGCCAGTTTTCAAAAAGAGGTCAAAAATTGATCCTGGAAACTTTAGGCCGGTAAGTTTAACCTCTGTTGTAGGTAAAATGTTTGAAGGCTTTCTAAGAGATGCCATACTAGAGTATCTCACTGAAAATAAATGTATAATGCCATTCCAGCATGGGTTTATGAAGGATTGCTCCTGTCAAACTAATCTCTTGGCTTATATGAGGAGATTAGTTCTTGATTGGTTTGGGGTGAGGCACTGGATTTTATAAATCTAGATTTTTCTAAAGCATTTGATACTGTGCCTCATGAAAGGCTGGGAAGTGAAATGAGAATGCTTGGACTGGGGGAAAATGTTTGCAAGTGGGTAAGTAGCTCAGTGCTAGAAAACAAAGGATGGTGATTAATGGTACATACTCAGACTGGATCCCTGTTACTAGTGGGGTAGCACAGGGGTCAGTATTGGGCCCTATCCTCTTTAATATATTCATAAATGATCTTACACATGGATTGCACAGTAGAATATCGATCTTTGCAGATGATAATTGTGAGGAAGAATTCACTTCACTGCATCCCCCACTGACAGTTCTCTCCCCCCAACCATCTAATCTAGTCAGAACACAGCTTCCCCCACCACAGGACAAGCTCAATTTACATGTTAATCAGCACAGCTCTCTTCCCCAACGCCTCTGTAGGAAGACGCCACAGCATGGGCTCAACCCATGAAGGGATCCTCAGGGAACCTAATTAGCACTGAAAAAAATGCTGGTCCAAGCTTGCAAGCTTCAAAGACTTTGCTGGGAAATTCGCCCCCGGGGGCCTCTCCGAATTTTAAATTT
>JAODAL010021205.1:0-67602 GCA_025379985.1 Phyllomedusa bahiana | reverse complement strand
AGCCCCTGCTGCCAAATCATCCATAGGAAACAAGCCCAGCAGGGAGTCGAAGCATTAAAGGATTGTCAGTTAATTTCGTTAGCACCTGGCCCAGGTTAGAATACACATGCGCTCCCAGACCTAAGCATCAAAAATACATAGCAGACAGCCAGGTGCCGATATTTTACAAGGATTTATAGAAGAACCGTGCATCACAGGTCCACTCCAGTTTCATATTCTTAAATATGAAACATCCCACACGCATAGCTGTCACTCCCGTGTTTGTAGGGCACACAGGAAGGAAGAAACCAAAGGCTGGCACAAGAAACGAAGCAGAAACTATGTGTTTGGTACCCAGTCATAGCTTAGGCACATCCAGTTCTGATGGTACTGCTGGCTTATCTCCGTTACAATTCTCTGCAAGTACATGATCTATTTTGTGTCCGAGAGAGCATGGCCCGAGAGAGAGGAGAGTGTAGACTGTCCCAAGGGCATGAAGGTGTGTGACAGAGGTGTGAAGGGGATGCAACGTGGGATGTCCCAGTACAGTTATAAGTCGAAGCCCAAGTGAGCCTCCTGAGCGGGTCTGTTGTCTTGATCACCGATCTCTCGTGTCCATTTTTTTCTGTCTCTAATATATCGCTACCTGGGCTGGTTCCTGTTCTTGTTATGTCTGTAACGGACCAGTCTTATAACTATTGAGGAACTTGTGGCAATCTACCAGGCTGGCAGAGTTCTGTTGGGTAAACAGAACTCTCCCAGCCATTCAGGGTTGTAGGCTAGTGGGGTATCTTCTCACACTCCCTGGGTCTTCCTGTGCCTGTGTGGACAGGGGTTAACTGTGAAACTGTATCTGACTTACCTGGTGTGCCCCTAGGTGGAGCGCAACGTCACTATACACCCTAAGTCAGTCCGTCAACCCTCAAGTGGCCGCGGGCTCTTCCTGACAAACTGTTTGATACTTTCCACTCTCTCCGTAAGCCTAAAACTCAGGCCCTTGTTACTTACTTTTGTGCTGAAGCCCTTACCATTCTTTTCAAATATAAAATTTACATCATACAGTTAGACATTATGGGCGACATGTATGATTTATGGCACTTAGATGCCAATTTTAAGAATAAGAATGCGCCTGATTCATGAAGCCGGTCTCCTACAGGTCATAAATCAGGCGCATTCTAGCGCAGAAATGACACTTCTGGCTCAGGTAAACCACTTTGATTGGTTTACCGGTTCCAGCAGTAATGCACCTGGGATGGCAATCTATAGCTACATACGGTTCTAATGCGCCCCGCCTCCCTCACGCCCCCCGAAATCAGGTGCATTGCAAAGTGCTGCAGGCCCTCTGTAATGCACCTGATATTGGCATGCAGGTAAATTAAAACTATAGCTAATGGAGCTGCGCTAGATGTTGGGCTGAAAAGACATCAGACTTCTGGCGCAGCCCCATTCATACATGTCGCCCTATATCTTAGTTTCCAAGTAATATACATACCTTCCCTTCTCACACATCCTGTAGTCTGTTCTTGTTGTCGCTATAAATCCACAACTTATTCCTTGTTGTGCGGTATCCAAATTATATAAGAACATACATATGTGCATATGTCGATGAAGATTGACAGCTGACATAAAGTCTATTATCAAAAACAAAATTCTTTTATTATTATTAGTGCATACAAGTGTCATTTTTAGGGTGTGGTAAAATTAAAATATTAAATACATCTTTATTTAGATCATCATTAATTAACACCTCTAATTATAAATCATATTGTACTTGGTTGCTAAATTAGCATATCTCTGCACAAGCGTATATCTTGTTAGTCAGAAAATTAACTTTACCCTACATTTAGTTTTTAGCTTTCTGGTGATGTTTTCCAGTACAAGCCTTGCAAAGCAGCCAGTTTTCATATATATTATTGTTTATTGTCTGTAGCTACAGATTAGAAGAACTAAGAAGGAATTCACACAACGTTTGCACAGCGTATAGCAGCGCTGCTATACGCCGGGTGTTTTAGAAGTACGTGCTGGCCAGTACGTACTTCTAAAGTGCTCTGTGCCAGTTTCCATAGATTTTCGTTTTCTCTGGCACGTAAGCCCATAATTATTCTGTGTGAACATACCCTAAATGCACCAGTTAGAGAACAGGATGGCTTAACACCTTAATAGACAATCAAGGCTGACTGTCATCTTGTTCTACTGAGAAAGTATATCCACTTAACCCAATAAATCCCTGACACACTCTGCACTTGAACTAACGACAGAAGAAGTATCAAGGCTTCTCTCTACTGCTCGTCCCACTACCTGTTTCAGTGACCCCCATTTCCTCCCACTTTATCTATCTTTTAGTATGACACACACATGACAGTCACTCTTGGAATTGCTTCACTCTTTACTTCTCTGGGCACTTACAGGGGCAATGCAGCCGTGTGTTGACCACCAAGCCAACGCTTCTCGAATGGTTGACTAGGCCATCCACTTTGTCCCAAATGACATCTGACAACCCCAGCCAAGTGTCGGTGGGTTTGTCAGACACAACCCTTAGTTGACATGGCCCGGGAGAAGGTCAGGGGCCCTCACCTGTCCTCAACTCACCTCTGTCCCGTTCGCTTCCCACACCCAGAGAACTACTTTGTGCTGTGGCCTCTGCACCACTATACAGTGAGGACGAACTATTTTAGGACAGTGGGTAGCAAAGAGGTGGGGAAGACATCCGCTGCTTCTTGCAGAAGCAGGCAAGTAGTAATGAGGAGAGTGGCATGGGGGGTTATGTCACGAGTGGTCAGGCTCTGTACAGCAACACCGTTGAGGAGGACGGCGGTGACGGGCAAACACTAATCGATGTAGCTGATCGCATTTGGGAGCCGGGTAAAGTAAGCAAGGCTGGGACAAAGTATTCTGGTGCCCTAGTTAAACAAGGCATAAAGTGCCCCCCCAAATGGAAAATTCAGCCCACTCAATGCCTCCTTATGCCCCCTTTTCTGCCTGGGATGAAGTGGTACCCTATGCGGACACCTACCTTCGACTACCCATTGTCCCGGCCCTGGTAGCACGGGCTTCATCATTATCATTGGGAAAAGAGAGCGGCAGCTTGCGTGTCCGGCAGTGGCGCATCCCACAAGTCGGTAGTGTGGCTGGGAGTCAGCTGGGTGGCAGCAGTGCGAGGTTGGGAGCCAAACGGACACAATTTAGACCACCCACTTTGCAGGTCCCAGAAAGTAGCGACACAGGGGCTCACCGGGGCAGCGGTGGTAACAGTCAGTCAGTGCAAAGCATTGGTGGTAAAATCACCTACTCGTGGTGTGGCAGTTTTTTGACAAGACACCAGAGGAGGCGAACATGGCTATGTAGAATCTGTGGGCAGAAAGTAAAGCGTGACCAGAGACCTAACATTGGCACCACAGCCCTGCATCAACATCATGCAGTGTCACCATACAGTGGCCTGGAAGAAACGTGTCTCACATGTGGTGGTCCATCCTGTCGCAGCAGCACCCAGTGGCACACCTCCCATTTCAGGCAGTCAAAGCTTCACCACCTCTGCCAAAGACCACTCCCTGTCTGTTACATCATCTACCGGTCCAGATACTCCTGCTACTCGGCACTCATGGTGCCAGCAGTCGTTCACCGAGACAATTGCCAAGAGACAGAAGTATGCGTCTAGCCATCCCTAAGTGCAGAAACTAACCGAGCTCCTGTCCAAGGTGGAGGTACTGCTGTCCCTCCCTTTTCAAGTGGTGGACAATGCACCATTCAGTGAAATTGACAGGAAATGTTGCACTCACTTTAGCCATTTCTACACCGCCAAGCACATCCTCCTTGAGCTAAACAGAACAGGGAAACTATAAACCGAGAAAAACAGGGGGTTATGCATGAACACGGAGAAATTGATTAACAGGGAGAAATATATGAACAGGGAGAAATATATGAATAGAGAGAAATATATGAACAGGGAGAGATTTATCAGCAGGGAGAAATATATGACCAGGGAGAAATATATGACCAGGGAGAAAATTATTAACAGGGAGAAATTGATGAACAGGGAGAAATTGATGAACAGGGGAAAACTGATGAACAGGGGGAAACTGATGAATAGGGGGTAACTGATGAACAGGGGGAAATTGTTGATCAGGTGGAAATTTATGAACAGGGAGAAATTGATGAATAGGGAGAAATTGATGAACAGAGAAAGGCCATTAATGATTTTTGATGATAAAATTGGACAGGAGTACTCCCCTATGTAATTTTGATGTCAGCCAGTGGCAGCTCATGCGTGACACCTGCCGTTTGCTCAGGCCCTTTGAGGAGGATACGTTATTTGTCAGTCGCCAGGACTACGGGATGAATAACGTCATTCCACTACTTCATGTCCTGGAACAGATGTTGCAAAATCTGTCTGGTCAGGAGACTGGAGATGTGACAACTACATCTCACGGCCACATGAGTCCAGTGGGGGCTTAACTAGAGGAGGAGGAGGAAGACATTGGAGCACAAGCAGTGTCTGGCAAAATTAGTGCTTTTTTTATTCAGGTAACAGGAGAGAAGCAGGAGCAACCAGAGGATTAGGAAGACAAGGAAGTTGACCCAGACACACTGTGGCAGTATACAATAGAGAAGGAGGCAGGGAGTCCCTCAGAGTCACTTGCGCAGATGGCCCGTTGCATGCTGATTTGCCTGGCTTGTGACAGTGAATTGTCACCATCCAGCAAAGGGATGACTTCTGGCTCTTCACCCTCTTGGACCCTCATTACCAGTCCCAAATGGGGGCATTTTTTCACCTGCCAAGACGGTGACAAACTCAAGTACTATATAGACATCCTATGTAGTCAGTTGACCCTGCCTATCTGCGCCATGGTCCATCCTCTAGCAGGTCTGACCAGGTGGTTCATCAGCGCTCATGTACCACTGCCACGGCTGCTGTGTGTGGATGGGGTGTTACAAGCAGTACCAGCTCCATCAGCAGCAACGTGAGTCTGGAGTTGTTGATGAGCAGCTTTCTTCACCTCCAGTGATTTAGATACCCACCAGCAGCAGCACATTGAGCAGACCCTGAACCCTGGATTCTTTTGGCTACCTGCCTCAGATACTATTCTGATCCTGCCACCTGCCTGAGTCCACACCTCTGCTGCCAGCTGCTCATTCTACCATCCACCATCGTTATCAGGGACTGGTATTGCCACCCACCTCCACACTCTTCCCTGGGCCATTATGTAGCCTTCTGATGCTGCTGCCACCTAACCACTCTATGACATTGCCACTACATTTGGTTTTCCCCTTCTTTTAATCTGTGGAGTGGATACAAAACACAGAACACATGCAAATATTCCAATTACTTATTTTTTGGTTCAACTCGTGTTTTTTTTTGGCTTTAGCAATGATGGATTATTGACCAACTGAAAGCGGACACTAAAGGATCAAACGAATGGCAAAATGATTGGCGTCAATGCAAAATTACTGATGACACCCTCTCCACTCTTTTGAGGGGGGGGCTCTATATGTATCAACATTTAACAGAATCACCACAATAAATGAAAAAATTAACTGTTTTTGCCACAAATAGCAATATCCCAAGAGACTGGATTTGAGATGTATGTAGGGCAGAAATATACAAACACTGGATTTGACACCAAATTCTCCACAAAAAGTGAATAAATTAACTCTTGGCCACAGATTAAAATACCCCCACTGGTCTGAAATTGATGGATTTTAGGCATGTATGTGGCAGAAATACGCACACCCTGTATTTCACTCCAAATTAACCCATAAAACAAGAGGAGAAATTAACCCTTGGATATTAAATAACCTATAGAAATAAACAGATGAAATTGAGGTGTATGTGGAGTTAATTTTTATCCAAATGAACCCACTAACAACAGCCTAAATTAACCCTTGGATATTAAATACCATACAGAAATAAAAACATGAAATTGAGGCGTATATGGTGTAAAAAAAAAACACACTGTATTTAACTCCAAATGAACTCACTAACCACAGGCTAAATTAACCCTTGAATATTAAATACCCTACAGAAAAAAAAAACAGATGAAACTGAGGCATATATGGGGCAGAATTACACCCACCCTGTACTTTAGGGCGAATACCCCACAAACTAAAACAAAATGATAACACTGGTAGCGTTAAATGTGTACAACTGAACCATTTGTGAAACTCTTTGGCCCCAGTGGCTGATAAAAGCGGTTTCTTTTCTAATGACTTCTGTAGAGCAGCAGATACAGAACGCTGGTAGAGGTGTGCAACTGATACAGACTTCTGGTGGTCTTTCCCCACCCCAGTCGCTGATAAAAGCAGTTTGTTTTGCCAGGTCAGACTGACCTGGTATTTATAGGGCTGCGACGTCACAGAAGCCCGCCGGTCGCTGATTGGCTTCATGTCTGCACATGTCATTGAGGGTGTTGCTTTCTTCCTCCTACAGTTCTCTGCCCCATGTAACGTCATGTGCTTGCGGCCATTTTACCAATAAAAAAGACGCTTCGTTCCCGCAAAACACCCTAAACTTCAGCTTCGTGCAGAACCGAAGTTTTCCTGAAATTCTACATGAATTCCACTTCGTGAGAATCAATTCGCCCATCTCTAGTCATAACCCCTTTATTAACAAAGCCCACTCTGGACCTGTCCTTTATTGCTAACTACTGATCTGCCTCTAATCTGGCCTTCATCTCTTATCTCTTGGAACGCTTGGTACATTTGCATAATCCTCTATTTCCCTCATAACTCTCTTCTAGTCTTTCTACATTCAGGTTTCCGCACTATACACTCCACAAAAACTGCTCTAGCTAAAATTTCATATGATCCCTTGATGGCTATATTTCACACATGCAATTCATACATATAGGTGTATTATGACACCTTTAACCTGGTCTGGCTATTCTCACTGTTATGCGCCTAGGTTTGGTGTCAAAAAATCATAAATGTGTCTACTTTTAAAAATGTGGTGCGACACGCCCTAGAACGCCCCTATTGGCTGCGATCCCACTACAAAACCTTACCTGCATTTGGATGTACTCTCACATTCAGTGTCGTTAAGGTGTTAATAGTGTCCACTGGTTGCTGTGGGTGACGGTTGTGAATGGATGCCATAGTTTCCATTTACACCTCTGAACCAAGGAAACAGAACCTCAGATGCAGATGTGAACCAAGTCTTACTTTAATGTTTTAAACTTTTACATGGATATACTAATAAAAATGCACCATAGAGTTTCCACTTAGTCTTTATATAATGAAACTGTGGTAAAATGTATTAACTTTATTCGCTATGGAAAATGTTACAGCAACTTTGAGAAATAAGTTTAGTGTTCTCTAGATTTTTTGATTAATTTATTTATAAGTCTGATATCCAAACCAAATGACTTTATTTATATTCAGGAATATAGCCATAGAGTCCACACACTAAGGATTACAGAATTTATACAATGACTTTATAAATCCTTTTAAAACGTTTTCTTTTCTGAGGATTTAACGTACAATTTGTAATTTCCCCAGCCAATGCTCTTGTAAATCCACTGTATTTTTCTGGTGAAGCTCTCATAAACCAGTGATGTGTTTTTGTGGTTCAATGCTTATGAAAAAAAGGCATTCACACAGGCCATTGAGGGAGTAAGGTGTGGGGGGGATAAAGTGGTGTAATAGTAAGACTCTAACATATGACATTGAGTGTACTTAATTACATGTCTGATTTTTAGTTTCAAGATGCGTAGGATTTAATTGGTGACATTTCACAAAGGTTATGTTTTCTACCTATAGAAGATGCTCCAGATAATTTATTCATGCATACTTTACACTTCTTACTGCAGAGTGCACCCTTTGTACTCCTCAGTGTTCTAGTTTGGCAGATTTCTACCATAAATTTCATTTCATAATTTTACAATTTTGACAGCAATTTTTTAAGCCTTTTCCATACTTTGCATTTTTTGTATGCAGTTTAACTTAACAAAGCAGGAAATGGATCTTAAAATAAAAAGTTTGACTCATAGGTTGCTTTTGTATTCCAGATATATGTACCAAATAACTTAAAGAGGACCTATCACCACCATCTACCTTTACTTTAAAATTTACAGTACATATGAAATTATTAAGCTGCGCCCACATGTCAAAGTACAAATAATGGTCGGCATTGGGGGACAGAGGTTAAGTGGGAACACCTGTGCCTGCTTGGTTTGGGGCTACGGGTGCTGGTTCACCTGGGGGTGTTGGTGCACCGGTGGGAGTGTTGCCAACAGTGGCAGAGGAACATGGTCAGGGGGCTGCACTGGATTCCCAGGCACATGAGCCAGAGAAGGATGAAGTGAGATCTGCAGATATGGCACAGGGGCAGGTGTATGTTTGTTTTCTAGCTCCGTTGGGTGTACATCTGAAGTTGGAGGTACGGGAGAAGATCTGAATGAGTATATAGAAATTTTTTCTCTGCTGCCATTGGAAATTTGGATAGAGTTAAATTTTATTTGGATAGGGTAAATCAGAGGATTCCAAGAAGGAGGACAAGGAACAGCAACAGTATTGTTTGATTCCAAGGACATTTATCAATTGGTTGCAGGCGGCTGCCATTTTGGCGTGCGTCGTAGATGAAAAGACGCCAGAAAATTGTTCCGCGCTTTTTGGATACACGGATATTATTGGAGAGGCATTGAGTGTATGGGGACACAGTGTGGCTGTGTTACAATGAACAGTTACGCCCGCAGAAGGCGGTTCAACCTTCTTTAAGATAAGACCATAAGGATATCAGTCTGTGAATGCAGTTGATGGCAGTCCCAAGAGAAGGGAAGTTGACCTTTCCAGGCGCATAAAGGCTGGTGCTGTTAGAATAATGAGGGGTTTTGCAAGTTTGCGGGAGACTGCAGTTTTAAGCAAGAGTGCTCAGGTTACAGAAGGGCACATAGCTTATACAGATGTTTTAGAAAAGGGAAAGGCAATGCTGCTGAGTCTGTTTCAAAGAGGGAGAACTCCGGTGAAAGTGGATGAGATATGATGTATCTCAGGATTTATTAAAATACCGAAGCAGTGGCATTAATGTTGTCAGGGTTTCTGGATTCTGAGTATGATGGGTGTTGGGGGTCTGTTTACCGCAATTTGTCTTCGGCATTAGCGCGAACAGACGTGGTAACCAAAAAGCTTAGGAAAGAGGATGCATTGCATTGCCTTTTAGGGTTAATATTTTGCAGGGGCTGAGGGATTTTCCTTTGGGTTTGGTGCCCAAGTGGGAGCTGAACAACGGTCAATAATGGGGGTGATCTGTGATTGTGTGCAGTTTATTATGCGTCTTTTGACTAGGCCATTTCTTGGGTTCATCGTTTTTGGCCAAAGGGCATTACTTGCCACGATGGACATTGAGGCAGCCCTTTGATTATTACCAGTGCATCTAGATAGTTTTGAATTGTTGGGTTTGGGACTGGAATATTTATATCGATTGTTGCTTACCAATGGGTTGTTCGATTTTGTGTGCATACTTTGAGGCCTTTAACTCATTCTTAGAGTGGGTAGTGAAGCAGGAGGCCAGTTGGACCTCAGTCCTTCATTACCTGGAAGGTTTTTTGTTTATTGGGCTGGTGGATTCTCAGGGTTGCGAACAATGGGGCTGAGAGATTGAAGAGGCAGTTTGGAGTCTCGTTGACTTCTGATAAAACTGAGGGTCTGTGTTCTGTAATGAACTTTTTGTGCAACATTATAGACACAGCGGCTATGGAATGCAGGCTGCCTGAGGAGAAGGTGGCAGATTTTGCTAAACTGGTGCGGAGGATGCGGGAAGTTAAGAACGTTTGGCAGGTGCAGTCATTGTGGGGAAAATTGAACTTCCCATGTCGGATCATGCTGATGGGCAGGGTCGTTCTGTTGGTGATTAGCATTGACTACAGCAGGGATAGTTTCTCCCAGGCATTACATTAATTTGTCAAGGTCCATGCAGAATGATTTGGAGGTGAGGGAACAGTTTTTGGAGCTATGCAACAGGCGTTCCCTCTGGAGCCAGTTCTGAGTTTAGAATTAGAACTGTTTCTGGATGCTTCCAGTGCGTTCCTTTTAAGGAGGGAATTTTCAAGTGAAATTGGGTGCCAGGAGGTGGCTGGAGTCATGGAGGCAGGTTGAGTTTTTGTCAAACTTGGCTCTGTTGGAACACTTTCCGATTGTTGGTGGTGATGGTGTGGGGTAACAGATTACATAATCAAGAGGTGAAGTTTTGCCGCGACAATCTGGGGTTGATACAGGCTATTATAGGTAGACTATGAAATCCCCTGTGGTGGTGCACTTGCTGCATCATTTGATTTTATTGGTACTTTAAATGCATATTTGGTTGCTGTCCCTTTGCCGGGAGTACTGAATTCAATTGCTGATGCTTTATCTTGGTTTCAGTGAGACCGTTTTCGCTGGTGCTAAGAGCGACAGCATGACAAAGACTTCCCAGAAGAATTGTGAGGTGTGACTTTGGCATAGCATGGTCTTTGGTTCGTCGGTCTGTGTGTGAGGCTACCTGGAGGGCTAATCACAGAAAAACTGCCTTACTTACTGCAGAATGGCAGGACAAAAAAAATCCCAGTTGGAGGCAATAAAAGCCCCAGTGCCACATGAGAAAAATTGCACAAATGCAAAATTCTGATGAACAGTTGCTTACACACCTATCCAATTGCTTAGTACATAACTACACATTGGATAAAAACCAGTTTACACCAGTATGCAGAAAAGCCACAGTATCATAAAGGGAAGATTGCTCAAATGCAAAAATACTGATAAACAATCACTCACACGCCTACAATCCATGATGGGGGTGATTTCTAGTATTACAATCACACATAGATAAGGATAATATAGGGTACCATGTTGTATGTCTTTACCTGTCGATTTAGTGTGTTGTGGTACTCCCAATCTGTCTGTAACAAACTCACTTATATTCATGACCTGGTCCTTTCTAAATCCCTCAACCTGCTAGCTCTCACTGAAACATGGCTCCAGCAAGCTGACACAGCTTCACTTTCTGCTCTCACCTATGACGACCTACGCTTCACCCACACCCCCAGACCTGAGAACAAGCAGGGTGGAGTCGGCATACTTCTCTCTCCACACTGCAATTACCAGGTCATTCCTCCTGCACCCTCCCTCACTTTCCTCTATTTGTGGTCCACACCCTCAGATTCTTTCAGCCACTTTCTCTCAGAGTGGCGGTTGTGTACAGACCCCCTGGCTCACAGTGCCAGTTTCTGGATCATTTTGCTGTCTGACTCCCTCATTTCCTCTCTGCTGAAATACCCAGACTCATAATTGGTGATTTCAACGTCCCCATTGACGACCCCTTGTCTCCTTCTGCCTCTCGTTTTTTCTCACTTACATCTTCCCTTGGCCTCTCCCAAATTACAGATTCCCCCACCCACAAGAATTGGAACTCTCTTGATCTAGTCTTCTGTCATCTTTCCTCAATTTCTAACAATTTCTCCTTATGCACTTTTCGATCATAACCTTATCTCCTTCACTATCACTAACTGTTAGCCTTCTCTTAACACAACTGCCCATCACACATTCACAAACCTCCGCTCCATCAACACTCAGGAATTCCCAGACACCAAACAATGCACACTGTCCCCAATCTCCTGTCCTTACCTGGCTGTCAAACAATACAATTAAATTGTCTCAACCACCCTAGACATATTGGCACCACATACACACCACACCATCAGAGACAGATGCCAGCAGCCTTGGCACAAGACTCAGACTCGCTTTCTGCAGCGATGTTCCAGGTGTGCTGAACATCTTTGGAGAAAGTCAAAGCTACCTGCAGACTTTCTCCACTACAAATCAGGACTTTTCACACTGCACTTCACCGCACAAAACAAGAACATTTCAAATCCTTCATCTCAAAATTACACGACAACCCAAAACTTCTTCCTCAAACCTAAAGCTTAGGCCCCAGTCGCTGACCTCTGTTCCGAAGACCTAGCCACTCACTTCAAAGACAAAATCGACAGTATTCGTCAAAACATTGCATCTCAATCCCCAAGTCATATCCATCCTGTCCCTCCCCACAATAGAAGAAGTGACCAGGTTTCTCTTGTCTGCTCTCCCCACTGCCTGCTCTAGTGACCCCATTAGCTCCCACCCTGTATGGTGTATTTCTCCAGCTGTCCTCTCTCACCTAACTGCCATCTGTAACCTCTCTCTCTCCAATGGGATCTTCCCATCCTTCTTTAAACACGCTATTATAACCCCGCTACTTAAAAAGCCCACTCTGAACCTATCCTGCGCTGCTAACTACCGACCAGTCTCTAACCTGCCCTTCATCTCTAAACTCTCGGAATGCATAGTCTACTCTTGTCTAATCTGCACTCTCTCTGCAAACTCTCTTCTTGATCCTTTACAATCAGGTTTCCGCACTCTACACTCCACAGAAACTGCTCTAGCTAAAGTCTCGAATGAACTCCTCACAGCTAAATCTCAGTCCAACTACTCGCTGTTGCTTCTTCTGAATCTCTCTGCAGCGTTTGACACTGTTGATCATCATCTTCACAGCATGATCAACACCATTGGCCTCCAGGACACCGCTCTCTCTTGGTTCTCATCCTACCTCTCTGACCACTTCTTCATTGTCTCATTTTCAGGTTCTACTTCCTCTCCTCTTCCTGTTGGGGCTCCTCAGGGATCTGTTCTAGGTCCTCTCCTCTTTTCAATCTACACAGCCCCGAATGGACAAACCATCAGCAGATTTGGCTACCAGTACCATCTCTACGCTGATGACACCCAATTATACACCTACTTCCCATCACATCACTCCTGTTCTACTACAAAACACCAGTGACTGTCTGTCCGCTGTCTCTGGCATCATGTCTTCTCTCTGTCTTAAACTAAGCCTAACTAAAACTGAACTTCTTGTGATCTCACTGTCTACTAACCGACCCCACCCTGCTATTTCTGTTTCAGTGTGTGATACCACCATAACTCCTAGGCAGCAGATCTGGGGCTATACTAGATTCTGATCTGTCCTTCAGTCCCTATATCCAATCTCTTGCCTGTTCCTGTCACCTGCTTCTCAAGAACATCTCCAGAATTCCTCCTCTTCTTATTGTGGAAACAACTCAAACTCTCTTTGTTGCTCTTATTCTTTCTCGTCTTGACTACTGTAACTCCCTGCTTATTGGTCTCCCTCTCTGTAAACACTCCCCTCTTCAATCTGTCCTGAATGCAGCAGCCAGGCTCATTTTTCTTTCCAGCCGCTATACTGAGGCCACTGCACTGGTTGCCCATCCTCACTCTCACCCATAATGCTCTCCACAGTGCTGCACCTCCACCCCACATCTCCTCCCTCATCTCTGTCTACCATCCCATACCTATTATTATTATTATTATTATAGATTTTAAAGCGCCATTGATTCCAGGGCGCTGTACATTCAGGGGTTACATACATTACCTATCTCCAAGATTTTTCACATTCTGCACCAGTTCTCTGGAACAAACTACCCCGTATGATCAGGAACACTCACAACCCTCACAGTTTTAAGTGCATCCTGAGAATACATCTTCTTAAGTGGGCCTACCATGATCCCTTTTTGATAACCCGCCCCCCCCCCCCCCCCCACACACACACACACACACTTTGTCACTCCCTGCACTCAGGCACTAAAAGGCACTTACCTGTATATAGATGTACGGTCTGGGTGACAGGTTCATCTACTTTTTATGTTAACTCTCCTGTATCTATGTAACAATATATCTATAGACCAATATGTAAACTGAGCACTTCTCACCCTTTGTCTCTCCCATACATTCTTATTGATTGTAAGCTCTTGTGAGCAGGGCCCTCATACCTTGTGTCTGATCTGTAAGTAGCTTTTTACTGTGTAATGTCTGGTTTGTCTGTACTTATAGTCCCTAAATTGTAAAGTGCTGTGGAATATATTGGTGCCAGACAGCTCCAGCGGCGCCTCCGTTCCTCTGCATCTCAGACAATTCTGATGAAGGCCAAAAATGTTCATTACGTCTGAATTGCATGTCTATAATCAACTGCTGTTGAAAAATACGCTGGAGATCTGTCTTCTTGCACGTTTGAAATAAAACACTATCACTTATTGCAATATTGCGGTGTGATGTGGATCTTTCGTTAATTTATGGTCTATGGGACTGGATATTCCTTACACAAGCACCCCGTGAACATTCCTGAATTTCCAGGTGTGCCAACATCATTCCATTTCTAAATAAAGATTATTGCTATATTATTACATGCAGTACACCATGCAGGCGTACAATGAATTATATGTATATAGCTCAAGAATATCAATGAGAGGCTCAGCCCTATTTCATACCTTAACTGTGTTGTCACAGTTGTCACACTACCAGAGTCGCTGGCAACCACAAAATCACCTAGCCATATTATCAATAACTGCAGCACCAGGTAATGTTTATGTTAGGGAAAGAAAACATCAGTAAAAAATTCCACATAAACAGCGTTTCTTTTCTGAAAAATGGTATGTGTAAAGTTATCTTGGCCATACATTTAGCCATACATAGTAGTGCTATGTACATCTAGTGTGTACGGAGAGTCCATACAATGCTCAGGTGCCTTAATATGGCTCTATATCATTGAGGAATTTGTCCCTAGAAAAATCTCTCGATAGCTTGATTTCTGCCGAGGATTTTTACTTTACAGAGGTGGTTTTTGATTTGAATGCAGTAACCTGAAACGCTAATATCGGAGCAGAATTCGGAGGATCCACTTGAAAGAATGGATACATCCAATCTTTTTTTTATTTTCACACCACCATTTTGAAATCCATGGTGTTGAGAATCCATGATGTAATTCACAAGGTGAACTACAGCACAAACTAACTATTAAACTGAATGGCAATCGGACCACATGAGGATTTTAATGTACAAATAAAATTTCTTGTTAAAATCTGTTGGAGTCTGTTGGAGTTTTTGGCCCATAGACTTCTGTGGGGGCTTGACAGAAACATGGCATGATTTCTGGATATAAAAATAAGGGTACATGGTGTATTGGACAAGTTACATAGTTTGTAAGGCCGAAAAAGACAGACATCCATCCAATTCAGCCTATTGTGTTATAGTGTTGATCCAAAAGAAGGCAAAAACTCATATGAGGAAGAAGCCAATTTTCCTTCCCGACTCCAATCTGGCAAATAGAATAAATCCCTGGATCAACAACCCTTCTCCAGAGTCCTAGTCACTATAACTTGTTATATTAAATGCTGGTCCACGCCCTTGTCATTTCCCGCCTAAACTACTGCAACATTCTTCTCTGTGGCCTCCCGTCTAGCACCCTCGCTCCCCTCCAAACCATCCTTAACTCTGCTACTCCTCTGATTCACCTCTCTCCTCGCTACTCCCCTGCCTCTCCCCTCTGCCTATCCCTTCACTGGCTGCCCATTGCCAAGCGAATCTAGTTCAAGCTAGCAACTTTGACCTACAAGGCTCTCCATAACCTCTCCCCTCCAAACATCTCTGCCTTAATCTCTAGATACCTCCCCTCACGCAACCTCCGCTCCTCACAGGACCTTCTTCTCTGCTCTCCTCTTATCAGCTCTTCACATAACTGTCTCCAAGACTTCTCCCGTGCTTCCCCCACACTCTGGAACTCACTGCCAAAACACCTCAGACTCTCCCCCTCTGTCACTAGCTTCAAACGTAACCTGAAAACCCATCTCTTCAGGATTGCCTATAACCAACATTAACCGTGTTGCACTGCTCCACCCCACAAACATGTCTGCCCCACACCTTCTGTCTCTTCCCTCCTTCCCTGTAGATTGTAAGCCCTCACGGGCAGTGCCCTCTCTCCCTCTGTACCAGTTGTTAGTCACTTATTGTCACTTTGTAATTGTTTGACCAATGTTATTTATGTACCCGCCTCAAATGTACAGCGCCCTGGAATCAAGGGCGCTCTAAAATAAATAATAATAATAAATAATAATAATATTACTGGACTCTAGAAATGTATCCAGACCGTTTTTGAACTCTGGTGAATTCACCATGACAAGTTCCTCTGGCGGAGTTCCACAGTCTCACTGCTCTTACAGTAAAGAATCCCTTTCTGAGGGGGCGTGGTTAGCCATGTGAGGTGCAGGACGCGTTTTGAAGGAGCTCAGTCCAGGATCTGCAAATTTAACCCTTCACAGCAACTAATATGGACAGAAAACGCTCAAAAAGGGCTCCTAAGACAGCCAAGACCTCTGCAGCAGAGGGGATTCCGATCTCCAACTTATTTTCTCCCTTATCAGAGCTCACGGAGGATCAGTCCTCCTCCCGTGCTCCATCCCCGGAGGTGCCATTATTCCTGCCGGAGGAGCTGCGCGGCAAACAAGGCTTTCATCTGCCAGTCATGGGCCGAAGACCAGGGAAGGAAGGTGCGAGATCTGCTACTCAGCTTCCCAGTGCCCCTTTGCCTCCCTCGGTGGCTCCGACATCTTGCCGTAGATCGCCGCCCTGCTCTGAGTCCCGCGACTCCGCCATCACTCACCTGGCTTCCTGCGCTTCCAAGCAGGCGGCGCCATCTTATAGAGTGGCCGGAGTCCTTAGCGCGCAACACTGCCGCTCACCGACCTCAGCGCAGGGACCGGAGGAAGTTGCTGCACAGCCGGCAGCTGAAGCGCCTGTGCTTTCCTGCGCTTCACCGGGAAACAGCTGGGCATCCCGATCCTCCCTGCCTCGCTCCGTGTCACAGAGCGCCACAGCGCCTCAGCAACGAGTCGGGCCTGAACAGCGCGTGGAGACGCGGCCACCTGCATCAAGCAGGGCTGCGCGGTGGGACAATTCTACAGAGGACTTGGCTTCAATACACAGTCAGTGCCTCTCCCACCCTCCTGCTTTATGGGCAGAAAGATTGGGCCCTAGACCACGCAGCTCTCCCTTTGGCTAAGGGGGGGCTGTCCACACACAGCATAATGGCAGCTGCTGCCACTGCACTGCTTTCTCCGCCTGCAGCAAGTCCAGATTCTCCTGCCCAGGCCCATGGCTCAATTAATTGGGTGGCGGAAGACTTCAGCGATACCACAACAGCTCCCTCACAGTGGAGCACAGGGGTTATGGCCCACCTTTAACAGGACACATCAGCAGTGGCTATTTCTTCACATCTATTGCCTCCACCCCCCCCCCCCCACCTCCGTGGCGACCCCTCTCGCTCGCTGCAGAGCTTCCTGTTGTCCTCTCACCCCTGCCAAACAGAGGGCCTTTAATTACGGCCTTGAGGTCCTCGTCAGAACACCCGTACGACACTCAACTAACCTCTACCACCATACTACACAGAGGCCATGGTCCTATGTTGGAGGACTCAGCTACCTCTGCTTATACTCATGATTCTCAAACCAAATCTAAAGTCTTACTTTCCTCAAAACATACAAAAGAGGAGCAACTTCTTATTCAAACAATGGCTCACCTTAGCCCAACATGGCACACCAGCCCGAACTCTTCCACTTGGGGCGGTAGCCCAAACCGTCCCATGCTCAGTCCACAGTCATTGTCTGCTGTCCCGGTTTGCGATCCCAGTGACTCTCATACTACAACCAGGGGTCCGGGCCTCCCTCCCTGGGAAGAAGTCCTACACACCCTAGCAGCTCACCCAGAGTTGCGAGCTCTGCTGTCCTTAATCCCTTCCAAACTTGACATGCAACAACTGACTCATGATCTGCAACAAACCTGGAGAAAGGACCTAAAACCTGTGCAATCTGATATTATTACCCTCCAAGAAAGGATTCAAAAATTGGAAGAAGCGCAATCATCTGCGAACACCACGATCTCCACCCTCCAGTCCTCCATTGCTGAAAAAAGGGACCATCAAGTTCTCTTAGCCAATCACTTGGACGATTTGGAAAATCGGAGTAGAAGAAACAACGTACGGGTGGGGGGGGTCTACCGGAAACCATTAAAACAGGAGAGTTGGTTCCAACATTAACAAAAATCTTCAACTACATCTTTGGGCGTCCAGAGGAAACCGGAATTGAATTTGACCAGGCACACAGAGCGCTTCATCCGCAGAGTCCAGATCCTTCACGTCCTAGGGATGTCATCCGTAGGATTCACCAATATATGCTTAAAGAAGAAATAATGAGAAAGGCCCGACTTATGCAAAGTATAGTTCTTAATTAAATAAAGCTCAGCCCGTTTCCTGATTTGTCTAGGAGAACCCTCCGTTTGCGTGAAGCGGTTAAACCTCTCCTAGAAGCTCTGCAGGCAAGAGGGATCCCGTATAGATGGGGATTCCCATTTGCGGTCCAAGTACGCTTTAAGGACAAACTCCTATCTTTCCGCTCACCATCGGACCTCCCGGCGTTCATCAATGCGCTCAATCCTCCGGAGGTGACTCTTCCTGATTGGTGCACATCCACAGCGATGCGCAAGACTCTTCTTCAAACATCTTCCCTGGGCCCACAGCTTCGTCCACTTCCAGGCACAGTCCCCAAACCTCAAAGGCTTCGACGACAAATGGGAAGTCCTGAGTTTTCCCTGACTAAGAGACACCCCCACCGCTGATCTTCGAGACTGTTGCTTTAAGTGAAAGGTTCTTTTGTGGTTGCCTTTTCTGTCTCTTTTGTCTATGAAATCTATTAGCTTTTCTCTGCCGGGACCCGTGGCCTTCTGTGTTTAAGATGCCCCTCATAACAGGGGGGGGGATGGGGCCACCCTTTGCTTCTTTACAGTGTAGTCTTAACTTTCCCCTTTTCCTCCCATACCTTCCTGCCTTCAACCCTCCCCTTTTTTTTCCTCTTTCTTCCACCTCCCCCCTCCCCCCTCTCCCCGTTCTTCTCCTTCATTATCCCTTCTGTGCCCCTATCTTGGCCTCTTCATGCCTGCTATTGTGAGATTTCTATATTATCAACTGCCCTTCTGAATTCATGTACTATTTACTTATATATGCTGTGATTATTGATTTATCCTAGGTAGCGGCTGGCCCCTTGCACCTCCAGAAGCGTCGCTATTTAGGGGCACCGGGGGAGCTGGCCAGCAGCTGCTCTATAATGCAGAATTGTTCCTGTGACGTCTCTTTGTATTTGAGGTATTTTCACTTGCACATGCCTGTGTGACTTCAAGCTAATGTTTACTCTAACCCCCAGGGTATACTGGCCTTCTTCTTTATTACTCTGGCCATTGCAGGGCAATTTCTGCTGATTGTAAAATGTTGGCCTGACGTTTATAGGCCTATTATGGTTTTGGTTATGCAATTCATGTTTGGGTTTACCCCCTCTTACTACCTGGTCGGTGCCAGCCTCCCTTGATTCTCACCTTCTCGGGCATACCCTTTTTTAAAAAAAGCTCTTCGATGTTCCCGAATGGCTAGTATTAGCCAGTATAACGTTAAGGGATTCAATATTCCTGAGAAGTGCTCGCAAATCCTCTACCACCTTCTACCACCTTCATAAGCAGAGGTCACATATAGTATGTATTCATACCATACCATAGCAGCAACCCACTAGCTAAAACAAAGGGGGTGGCCATTTTCTTTCACCAACCATTGCCGATCCAGATGCTAGATGTCAGCTCAGATGATGACGCCCTGTCTATGTTCGTCAAATGCTCCATTCAGGGCCATATCTACACAATTGCCAATATATATGCTCCTAACACTGGGCAACTCTCCTCTAAGACTTTAGACTCTCTCACATATTCCTGCTAACCTCAACAAAATCTATGAGCTCAACTTCACGCCCCTGCTCAATATTATCACCCAGGATTTATTAACATGGGATAAAAAAGACTTTTCTTGGATCGGACGAATCAACATACTAAAAATGAATATCCTACCCAGTCTCATACCTATTTCAAACCATCCCCATTTTACTTCCCAAAACCTATTTTGCAACTCTGCGAAAGTTATTCTCTGAGTTTGTGTGGACTAAGAAGCATCCCAGGCTGACGTATTCCATTCTCATGAGACCTAAAAGAGAGGGGGGAATTATCACTGCTGGACCCTTTAGCCTATTATTTGGGAGCGGTTATGACCTGTACCCTGGATTCCTTTCAGAATAGTCCCTCGAAATTATGGATTCAATTGGAAACACTAGAATATAGAGCTCCCATGGCTGCGCTGGCATTGTTAACGCCCCTACATATGCGAAAAAGCTCCTCTATGATGTCCCATTAATAGCCTGAATCTCCATCTCGGTCTGTAGATCATTTCCCTCTAGAATGTCTTTGTTCACCCTGGCTGGCCCCCTCACACTGCTGGTCGGTAATCCTAGGGTCCCGGGGTTCCTATCCTCGACCATAACTAAAATTACAGGGCGGAGAGGTTCCTTCTTTTCTCTTTAGTAGCATGCTCACTGCGAGAGCCAGCCCTGAGATCTTACCCGAAGGTGACAGGTGACCCCACGCGGACAGCCTTTCCCAGACTAATGTACTATCAGCTCCGCAGTTTCTATCTCGCTAATCAATTCCCTCTAGACCTTCATAGATCTTATTCAACTTTCGAGACGTTGTGTCTGAAGGGACCAGCAGGAAAGCAAACACTCTTAGGCTATGTTCACACGGCTTATTTCAGAACGTATTTACATCGGATGGCCGAGCGTAAATCCGTTCCGAAATCAGTTGAAAAACAGTTGCAAAAAGTGCCCCCAAGTGTGGCACGTATTTGTAAACTGATTCCCGACGGATTCACCATCTCCATTCATTGAAGGTGGTGGAATCTGTCCGTAAAAAAATTGACATGCACATTTTTTTTCCGTCCGGATTGCCGTCGTCAATCTGCGACGGCAATCCGGCACGGAAATACGCGTCGTGTGAACAACGAGCCGTATTTTCTATTGAAATCAATAGAAAATAGGCTGTTACTTATTTCTGACTGATTTGCCGACGGATTGACGATAAGCCGTGTGAACGAGGCCTTAAGGTTATGTGAGATGCCACAGCCTCCCATCGAGGGTAAATACCCCTTTCAGGAGGCATGGGAAAGGGACCTGGGTAAAGAGCTTTCATCTGAACACTGGGATAAAACTTTCTCTCCGATACACAAATCGTCTATATCAGTCAAAGCTCAGGAATTAAATTATAAAATTGTTACACGCTGGTACAGGGTTCCAGCCCTCTTGCACTTTATGTATCATGAGGCTTCTAATATATGTTGGCGTTGTAAAGCAGATGTTGGCACTATGTCTCATATATGGTGGGGCTGTCCATTGATCCAGCCTTTTTGGTGCAAAGTGTTGGAACTTATTCAGGCTATCACAGGACTGAGGATACAGAATGACCCCGCCACCTTGTTGCTTTTTGACATTCCCCTCTCGTCAGCCTCTCTTAGGGCCCATCTGCTCTCATTTTTCATTCTAGCAAAATGGTTATCCCGAGGTTGTGGCTCTCTACATCGGGTCCATCCATATCCTCCCGGCTTCAGGAGGTTCACACGCTCCAAGGGATGGAGGAGCTTCGTAATTATTCTCTCCAACTCGCTATGAGACATCTAAAGATATGGGAAAACTGGCTGTCTTTTTGCCATATTGACCTTTATCGCTCTTGTAACTAAGGTGGCCATTACACTTCTACCCCTCTGGTAGAGGTGTATCTGGGACCGACCAAAACATTTTCCCTTTGTTTATGTTCTTGGATACTTTTTGTGTCTTGATCGTACACTACATTGAAATGCAGAAGTAGATACTCCACTGTTATCAATACTATTGGAAACTGGTACAACTCTTGTTTTATATCGCATTTTCTGTCTCTCTATCTAGCTAGAGTATGTATTCGCTGTTCTAGGCATTTATCTGAAGTTCTATTATATATCCATGTCATAATATCACTCATGCCTGTGCATTTTGTACCTGACTATTGCTGCATCAGTCATATGCTGGCTGTAGAACTTGTACCTCGCTCCATTGTTATCCCTTGCTTATGTATCTCACTTTTTCTTCAATAAAACTTTTTGAATGAGAAAGAATCCCTTTCTATGTTTTTGTAGAGGTGTAGAGGATGCCCCCCTTGCTCTAGATACAATCCTAGGTATAAATAGATCTTGGGAAAGATTTCTATATTGACCTTTGATATATTTAGACATATTTATTATGTCCCCTCAAAACTGTCTTTTCTCTAAATTAAATAACACTAATATTGCTGATTTTTCTGGGTATTGCATTCAGTACAGTCATTTTATTACTTTCATTGCCTGCATTTGAACCTGTTCAAGCTCTACAATGTCTTTCCTGTGCATTGGTGCCCAAAACTGTACACAATATTCCATGTGTGGTCTGACGAGTGACTTGTAAAATGGGAGAATGATGTTCTCATTGTGTGCCATTATGCCCCTTTTAATACACCCCCTGATCCTATTTGCCTTGGCATCTGCTGCCTGACACTGGCTGCTACAATTAAGTTTACTGTCCACTAGGAATCCCAAGTCCTTCTCCATGTCACTTTACCCAGCGTTATTCAGTTTAGCAAGTAATCATGAAATGGGCTTTTTCTCCCCATGTGCATAACCTTGCATTTATCCCTGCTAAACCTCATCTGCCACTTCTCTGGCCAGGCCTTCAACTTATCCAGATCCCTTTGTAATAAAACATTATCCTCTATTGTGTTTTTTTATTATTATTATTATTATTATTATTATTATTTATTTTAGAGCGCCATTGATTCCAGGGTGCTGTACATTCAAGGGGAGTTACATACAGAACAAATGTTGAACAAATACAATGGTGACGAAAAATGACTAGTAACTGATACAGAGAGGAAAGAGGACCCTGCCTGTGAGGGCTTACTATCTAGAAGGGAGGAGGGGAGAGACAGAAGGTATGGGGCGGACATGTTTGTGGGCCGGTGTACTGGTGGTGGGGTTAGTGTAGGTTATAAGCTATCCTGAAGAGATGGGTTTTCAGGTTGCTTTTGAAACTGGTGAAAGTTGGGGAGAGTCTGATGTTTTGGGTTAAGGAGTTCCAGAGAATGGGTGAAGCACGAGTGAAGTCTTAGAGACGGTTGTGTGAGGAGCTGATGAGAGGGGAGCAGAGGAGGAGGTCCTGTGAGGAGCGGAGATTGCATGAGGGGAGGTATCTGGAGATTAGAGCAGAGATGTATGGAGCAAAGAGGTTATGGAAAGCCTTGTAGGTCATGGTTAGTAACTTGAAATGAATTCGCTGGGCAATAGGCAGCCAGTGAAGGGATTGACAGAGGAAAGAGGCAGAGAAGTAGCGGGGACAGAGGTGGATAAGACGGGCAGCAGATTTGAGGATGGTTTGAAGGGGAGCGAGAGCGCTGGATGGAGGCCACAGAGAACGGTGTTACAGTAGTCTAGACGAGAGATGACCAGGGCGTGGACTAGTGTTTTTGTAGTGTCAAAGTTGAGGAATGGGCGGATGCGTGAAATATTTTTCAGCTGGAGGCGGCAGGGAGAGGTGAGGGCTTGCATGTGTGGTTTGAAGGATAGAGAGGAGTCAAAGGTTATCCCAAGGCAGCGAACTTGTGGAGCTGGTGAGAGAGTGTAGCCATTAACAGTGATAGGGAGATCAGGTGGAGGGATGGAGTGGGACGGTGGAAAGATGATGAGTTCGGTTTTATCCACATTTAGTTTTTCACATATAAACCAATTACACTGTGGTGTCCTGTGTAGCTAAACATAGCCCAAGCTGCCTTTATTTTTTTAAAAAGGTGTGTTGTTACCTTCCCTGAAGACCTTTTTCAGTCTAGAATCTCGCATATTAATTAGCCCTCTGACATCACTGTAATGGGCTGGTTTGGCAGTTATTCCCTGCCCACTTATTCAAACAGCTTTCTGATTTGCATAATCTCATTGCAAATCCCGCACATGCGCTCAGCACTGGCACATAAACAGGAAGTGGAGCTCTTCTACTGACTGCAGCAGTCATCCACAGCTATAGACTTCACCAATTGTCATTGCTGCTAGTTCACTTCTTCCATCCTTTTCCCTACATGTTCTTACTCTCCTCATGAATATCTTTAGTGAGTATAACATTGAATAAATTATGTCATTAACAAGAGGCGAGAGAGAGCCCATCCCCCAACTATCACATAATTTTCCAATCTCAAAAAAAATAAATCTATGTGTCACCTTATGCATCTAGGAAAGATGGCTGACACCTCTACCACACAAGTGGTATATTTTCTAAGATATGAAAAATGTGTGCATATCCCTCTACCTATGTCCCCCAAACCCCACTGTAAACCACTTTCCCTCCACCACCCCATCTACTGCATCACTCTAAACCACCCAATCTACTGTAGCAGTCTAAACCAGCCCCTAAGGGCATATTCATACGGCGTTTTTGGATCCTATTTTGGAACCGTTTTGGGTTCTAAAATCTGATCCATAAACACTGCTGCAATCAGATCTCAAACAGATCCAACATGTACCCAAACATGCAGCTGCGTGTTTGTATACGTGTTGGATGCAGCAGAATCGCACCCTATAGTTTACTATAGGGCTCCTGCTGCGTCTTTCAGACCAAGAATTGACATGACAATTTTTGGAACAGCTCCGAAAGACCCAATGAGACTCGCATCAGGGCTCACTTGTGTGAAAGCTGCTGCGTGTTTCTTATTAAAAGCAATGTAAATCACACTGCTATTTGTTAGCTGCGTGTTTGAGTCCATTTGGTGACCGACAGAAAGATCCAAAAATGCAGCTAAAAGTGTATGTAACACGGACTGAACACGCCGTGTGAACATACCCTTACTCCTCACTCTACAAAGTAGGGTTGTTCCCAGTTTACATTGCTCTCAGGGCAGGGGTAACACATTTCTTCTCCTTCAAAGAATTAGTAGTCTGGCTGCAACAGCTGGCTAAAAACCATACACAATTCTGGCATATAAACCCCACCAGCCTGAATACAATATCGCCACATATAGATCCCTAAAAAAAAATCATCTCTGGTTTAGTGAATCTTGTTTTATTTGCTCTTGATGCGTCTTCTGGCTATATTCACACTGCAAATACGAGTGCTATGATATGACAATATATTCTCTAGCATTTACTGTGTGGCTGGCAAAAGAAGGGTAAATGGGGAAAAGGAGGGTGAATGGAGGCCGTGCCAGAGTGCTGTAGAAAGTATGCGCTGGCCAGTGTATACTTCCCACAGCAGGCATATAGCAAGACGCACAAGGAACAGGCCACTGTACGCCGTGTGAACTCACCCTTATACATGTAAGCTACAACATCATCACAAGATGAGGAATTAGATCTAAATAGATAAACGCCATATCCTGCAGTCAGGGACAAGCAGACAATCACCTTCATTACATTATATATATATGTGTGTTTTCGTCTTGGCTGTGAAAAACAATATTTGTATAAATAAATAACAGGTAAAAAGAAAAATTATTTTCAAATATAAATCACCATCATATTGTAGTTTACATGTCAACCCACATGATTACCTTTTAGGGCTCGTTCACACGGCTTATTCTGGGACAGATTTCAGCCGTATTGCACGCCGTATTTGGAATCCGTCCCAGGCATTGTGGTAATCCACAGTTCTAATAGAGAACTATGGATTCTGTCTCCTCAATTATTTACGGCGTGTACGCGCCGTGAATAATGAATGTCTATGGGGCCGGCGAGCTGCCGGCCCCTCGCCCCGCCCCCGCTGCACGGCAGCCGGCGTAATTGCGGGGCGAAATCCGTCCCGCAATTACGTCGGCAATAAGCCGTGTGAACTGGCCTTTAGTGACATTAATGGTGCAATATTGAATTTATGCACTCTATGTGTATATAATTTAATATATTTTATATATATATATATATATATATATATATATATATATGTGTTTGTATATGTATAAATATATACACAGACGTTTTTATACACACATATATACATTCACATACATATACACACACATTTATATATACATATGTACACAAACATATATACAAACATACACACATGTATATACAGTCATATGAAAAAGTTTGGGCACCCCTATTAATCTTAATCATTTTTAGTTCTAAATATTTGGGTGTTTGCAAGAAGCCATTTCAATTTGATATATCTAATAACTGATGGACACAGTAATATTTCCGGATTGAAATGAGGTTTATTGTACTAACACAAAATGTGCAATATGCATTAAACCAAAATTTGACCGATGCAAAAGTATGGGCACCCAAACAGAAAAGTGACATTAATATTTAGTAGATCCTCCTTTTGCAAAAATAACAGCCTCTAGCCGCTTCCTGTAGCTTTTAATCAGTTCCTGGATCCTGGATGAAGGTATTTTTGACCATTCCTCTTTACAAAACAATTCAAGTTCAGTTAAGTTTGATGGTCGCCGAGCATGGACAGCCCGCTTCAAAGTATCCCACAGATGTTCAATGATATTCAGGTCTAGGGACTGGGATGGGCATTCCAGAACATTGTAATTGTTCCTCTGCATGAATGCCTGAGTAGATTTGGAGCTGTGTTTGGGATCATTGTCTTGCTGAAATATCCATCCCCGGCGTAACTTCAAATTCATCACTGATTCTTGTACATTGTTCTGAAGAATCTGCTGATACCGAGTTGAATCCATGCGACCCTCAACTTTAACAAGATTCCCGGTTCCGGCATTGGCCACACAGCCCCCAAAGCATGATGGAATCTCCACCAAATTTAACAGTGGGTAGCAAGTGTTTTTCTTGGAATGCTGTGTTTTTGGGACGCCATGCATAACGCCTTTTTGTATGACCAAACAACTCAATCTTTGTTTCATCAGTCCACAGGACCTTCTTCTAAATGAAGCTGGCTTGTCCAAATGTGCTTTTGCATACCTCAGGAGACTTTGTTTGTGGCGTGCTTTCAGAAACGGCTTCTGTCGCATTGCTCTCCCATACAGCTTCCCCTTGTTCAAAGTGTGCTGTATTGTTGACCG
Organism: Phyllomedusa bahiana; assembly: GCA_025379985.1. Taxonomy (NCBI): domain Eukaryota; kingdom Metazoa; phylum Chordata; class Amphibia; order Anura; family Hylidae; genus Phyllomedusa; species Phyllomedusa bahiana. Next base: position 40,851 of record JAODAL010021205.1, on the reverse strand, counting down.
ATGCACAGTGACACCATCTACAGCAAGATGATGCTGCAGCTCTTTGGAGGTGGTCTGTGGATTGTCCTCACCATTCTTCTTCTCTGCCTTTCTGATATTTTTCTTGGCCTGCCACTTCTGGGCTTAACAAGAATTGTCCCTGTGGTCTTCCATTTCCTTACTATGTTCCTCACAGTGGAAACTGACAGGTTAAATCTCTGAGACAACTTTCTGTATCCTTCCCCTGAACAACTATGTTGAACAATCTTTGTTTTCAGATCATTTGAGAGTTGTTTTGAGGAGCCCATGATGCCACTCTTCACAGGAGATTCAAATAGGAGAACAACTTGCAATTGGCCACCTTAAATACCTTTTCTCATCATTGGATACACCTCGCTATGAAGTTCAAAGCTCAGTGAGGTTACAAAACCAATGTTGTGCTTCAGAAAGTCAGTAAAAAGTAGTTAGGAGTATTCAAATCAATAAAATGATAAGGGTACCCAAATTTTTGCACCAGTCAAAATTTGGTTTAATGCATATTGCACATTTTGTGTTAGTACAATAAACCTCATTTCAATCCGGAAATATTACTGTGTCCATCAGTTATTAGATATATCAAATTGAAATGGCTGTTGCAAACAACCAAATATTTAGAACTTAAAATGATTAAGATTAATAGGGGTGCCCAAACTTTTTCATATGACTGTACATAGATATATTCACACATAAATACAAGCACATATATACACACAAACATACTAATACATAAATACACACAAGCACATATATACACTGACATAAATACATATATTTACACACATATACACACATATATGTACATACATATATACACATGTATACATACACAGACATATTTACACACATATATACACATACACACATATATGTACACAAAAATATACATATACACAGACATTTACACATATATACAACCATATATACAGACATATACATACACACATATACCATACATGCCAACCCTCACTCTTTTGGCGGGGGGGGGGGGTCCCGCTATTTGGGGTCCCCCCCGCCCTCCCGGCAGAGTTGGCATTCCTCCCCCCGCTTGCAGGCAGCGGGGGCTCTTTAAATGGCCGCTTCACCTGCCCGGAGTCTCGCTGTGCAGGGAGGAGGCAGGAGGGATTATTCCCCTCCTCCCTCTGTATGTACAGCGCCGGCCGGTGTGCGCCATACATACAGGTCAGCGGCGCAGGGGGAGTGACGCGTGTCTGCACTCACTTCCCCTGCGACGCTGAGGAGATAGGCCGGGAGATGTCCGGAGCTGCAGGAGCCTGGTGAGGTAAGTGGATTTTATTATTTTATTTTTATTAGCTACATGGGGGGCTCTACCTGGCTACAAAGGGGGGCATCTACCTGACTACAAAGGGGGCAACTACCTGGCTATCAAAGCGGGGCAACTACCTGGCTATCAATGGGGCAACTACCTGGCTATCAATGGGGACAACTACCTGGCTATCAAAGGGGGCAACTACCTGGCTATCAATGGGGGCAACTACCTGGCTATCAAAGGGGGCAACTACCTGGCTATCAATGGGGGCAACTACCTGGCTATCAATGGGGGCAACTACCTGGCTATCAATGGGGGCTGGCTATCAATGGGGGCAACTACCTGGCTATCAATGGGGCAACTTCCTAGCAATACATGGGGGCTGGCTATCAAGGGGGCAACTACCTGGCTATCAATGGGGGCAACTACCTGGCTATCAATGGGGGCAACTACCTGGCTATCAAAGGGGGCAACTACCTGGCTATCAAAGGGGGCAACTACCTGGCTACTAAAGGGGGCAACTACCTGGCTACTAAAGCGGGCAACTACCTGGCTAACAAAGGGGGCAACTACCTGGCTAACAAAGGGGGCATCTACCTGCCTGTAAGGGGCACTACCTGATTATGGGGGGCTACTACCTGGCTATAAGGGCATCTTCCTGGCTTTCTTCCAAAGCCATTATGCAGTTAGGCGGAGTGGGTGTGGCTTTTTGAAGGGGCGTGGCACATCAAAAAGATGGGCGCAGCCCTCTTCAATCTCCTGCTTTTCAATTTTCAAAAGTTGGCAACTATGATATATACATGCGTGTACACATATACAGACATATACTTACACACACACACACATACACATATATATACACTCACCGGCCACTTTATTAGGTACACCTGTCCAACTGCTCGTTAACACTTAATTTCTAATCAGCCAATCACATGGCGGCAACTCAGTGCATTTAGGCATGTAGACATGGTCAAGACAATCTCCTGCAGTTCAAACCGAGCATCAGTATGGGGAAGAAAGGTGATTTGAGTGCCTTTGAGCATGGTGGCATGGTTGTTGGTGCCAGAAGGGCTGGTCTGAGTATTTCAGAAACTGCTGATCTCCTGGGATTTTCACGCACAACCATCTCTAGGGTTTACAGAGAATGGTCCGAAAAAGAAAAAACATCCAGTGAGCGGCAGTCCTGTGGGCGGAAATGCCTTGTTGATGCCAGAGGTCAAAGGAGAATGGGCAGACTGGTTCGAGCTGATAGAAAGGCAACAGTGACTCAAATAGCCACCCGTTACAACCAAGGTAGGCAGAAGAGCATCTCTGAACGCACAGTACGGCGAACTTTGAGGCAGATGGGCTACAGCAGCAGAAGACCACACCGGGTGCCACTTCTTTCAGCTAAGAACAGGAAACTGAGGCTCCAATTTGCCCAAGCTCATCGAAATTGGACAGTAGAAGATTGGAAAAACGTTGCCTGGTCTGATGAGTCTCGATTTCTGCTGCGACATTCGGATGGTAGGGTCAGAATTTGGCGTCAACAACATGAAAGCATGGATCCATCCTGCCTTGTATCAACGGTTCAGGCTGGTGGTGGTGGTGTCATGGTGTGGGGAATATTTTCTTGGCACTCTTTGGGCCCCTTGGTACCAATTGAGCATCGTTGCAACACCTTGTGGAATCTATGCCACGAAGAATTGAGGCAGTTCTGAAGGCAAAAGGGGGTCCAACCCGTTACTAGCATGGTGTACCTAATAAAGTGGCCGGTGAGTGTATATATATACATACGCACACGCATAAATATTTACACACATATATACACATATTCATACAATTACACACATATACATACATGCAATTGTATATACAGATATACTGTAGGCAGATAATCATACACAGATCACCCTTACTGAACTTCCGGTTGTTTCACCCATGCTGTTCTACCTAGTGCTGGTCTCTGCAGTGAGTGAGGTTCCTCACTGTCTGGACACCTGCAGGTTATGTGGAAGCTGCTGCTGACACCATGATGAATCTAGTGTAGCAGTGAGATATGATCCGACCCGGGAGCAGAGCAGGGGGCGGAGCCTCTCACTCACTGTTCCGCAGCTGCTGCTGAGCTTCCTGACTCTGCCAGGACCGTGTGTTGAAGATAATGTCCTGACAGAGTCACACAGTGAGTGAGTGATAAGTGGCCTGGCGTCCCTTTCTTCCCCCATCACCCACCCACAAAACACTTAAGATAAAAGAGCTGTTATGTACACACACACAGTGAATACACTGAAGAGACTGTAACTGTGCTCCTGCATTAAGACACTACACACATGCGCGGGATTTCAATACTACGGCCAAACTAATTACAATAAAGGGGAGTGGTTTATGCAAATGTAACTGATTTTGTCAGACTCTTCTCTGACGCAAAACGTAAGTTTGACTCTTTGCAGCTCATTTGCATATACTAAAAAGAAGTATAACAGCATTATTTTAAGGATTTACTTTTATTCCTTAATACAAATAGGGATGTTTTTACAAGCCTTTGTGGTATAGTCATTTATTTTACATACAAAAAACCTGGTGACAGGTCCTCTTTAAGAGACGGGAGGAGAAGAAGGAGGATATGGATGATAGGCATTCTGGGATCCGGGAGAGAAGAGAGTTAATATCAGGACCGGAGATATAAAGCTGGGTGTCATCTGCATACAGGTGGTATTGAAAGCCGTGTGAGGCTATGAGCTAACCCAGGCCAAGAGTGTAGATAGAGAAGAGTAGTGGGCCCAGGACTGACCCCTTGTGGACACCAACAGAGAGCGGGCGAGAGGAGGAGCTGCTGCAAGAGTGAGAGACACTGAATGTCTCTTCAGAGAGGTATGAGGAGATCCAGGAGAGGATTTGTAACAGTATGGAGTGGTCGACAGTGTCAAAGGCAGAGAACAGGTCTAAGAGGAGAAGCACAGAATAGTGGTGTGAGGCTTTAGCAGTTACTAGTTCATTGGTGACCTTGGTTAAGGCAGTTTCAGGGGAGTGGTTGGGTCGGAAGCCTGATTGTAGTTGGTCAAGGAGAGAGTTGGAGGAGAGGTGGGAGGACAGTTGAAGATAGACATGCTGTTCCAGGAGTTTGGATGCAAAAGGAAGCAGTGAGATGGGACGATAGTTAGACAGTGAGGAGGGGTTGAGAGATGGTTTTTTTAAGGATGGGTGTGATGGTCGCATGTTTAAATGAGGAAGGGAAGATGCCAGAGATTAATGATAGATTGAAAAGATGGGTGAGGGCTGGGAAGATAACATTGCTGACGTCTGGGATGAGGTAGGAAGGCAGTGGGTCAAGGTTACAGGTAGTGAGGTTGGATTTGGACACTAGAGAGGAAAGGTTATCGTGACTAACAGTGGGAAAGCAGGTTATGGAAGTGTTCACTGGGGACTGTGTCAGGGTAAGGGTGGGTGGTGGCGATGGTGGAGGTATAGAGGTGGGTAGTGGGGACTGTGGGGTGAAGCTTTCTCTGATGATGTTGATCTTATTTAAGAATTGAGTGGCAAAATCGTCCGCTGATAGGAGAGATTGGGAAGGAGGTGCTGGGGGGCGAAGGAGAGAGTTGAAGGTGTTGAATAAATGTCTGGGGTTGTGAGACAGGGAGGATATGATGGTGGTGAAGTAATCCTGTTTGGCGGTGGTGAGTGCAGACTTAAATGTGTGTAGCGATTGTTTGTATGAGGTGAAGTCGTCGGTGGAGCGGCTTTTCTTCCAGCGGCGTTCAGCAATTCTGGAAGCTCGCCTCAGTTGTTTAGTGGAGGCTGTGTGCCAGGGTTGTCTGTTGATGTTGCGGGTTCTGTTGTGTGAGAGAGGAGCGACTGAGTCAAGGGTGGTGGTGATTGTGTTGTTGTAGAAAGCAGTGGCTGCGTCTGGGTTGTCAAGTGAGGATATGGTAGAAAGAGGTGCAAGAGAGTCAGAGAATGTAAGGAGTTTTTTGGCAGCAGAGAGGCGTGCATCAATTGGGATGTTAAAATCTCCCATGGCAATGGTGGGGATGTCAGTGGAAAGAAAGTGGAGAAACCAGGAAGAAAAGTGGTCAAGGAAGGTAGTGGCAGGGCCTGGGGGGCAGTAGACAACAGCCACTTGGAGGTTGGAGGGGGAGTAAATGCGGACAGAGTGCACCTCAAAGGAGGCTAGGGTAAGGGAGGGTAGAGGTGGAATGGGAACAATGGAGCAGGTGTCAGACATGAGAAGGCCAACACCTCCTCCATGCTTGTTACCGGGGCGGGGAGTATGGGAAATTTGGAGACCACCAAAGGAGAGAGCAGCAGGGAAGACTGTGTCAGAGGTTGACAGTCAGGTTTCTGTTAGACCAAGGAAGAGTAATTTGTGTGAGATGAATAGGTCATGTATGTACATACAGACCGTGGGTTCCAGAGAGAGAGAGAGCGTGAGCAAGGATCAAGGGAATGTGTTTTAGGTTGAAGTGGTTAAATGAGTTTGTAGGGGTAAATGTGTTAGGAAAGCTAGAGACAATAGTGGGAATGTGCTGGGGAGGCCCTGGGTTAGGAGATATGTCCCCAGCAGCCAGGAGCAGTAAAGAGAGGGTGAGCAGGTGGGAGTAGGATAGACTGTAGTTTGCTTGTGTCTGTTTGGTGCGGAAGGCATTGATAGTGGGAAAGAGGTTGGTGGCAGCAGTCAGATGAGAGGGAAGAATGCAGGGAGAGATATAGAACTCATTGCATAGCAAAGGGGTGTGGGGATAGGCAATTAGTTTCAGGAAAATGGAGGTTGAGATAATTGAGGGAAGGAAAAGCATGGTGTGAGAGAGTTTAGCAAGCTATTAGTTGAAAAGAATAAGAGTAGCTGTTACCTTGCCATCCTTGTTCAATCCTGGTTTAAGTCTGGTTTTAAGTCAACCACTTAGAATGGCCACACTTTGAATAAGGCCGCAGCGACCAAGTCATGAGCAGTCCCTAAGCATGGATTTATACAGACTGAAGACCAGATCAGACAAATAGAAGTGAACAAGAAATGGGAGGGGTCGACTCAGTTAATTAGCAAAGTGAGGGAAAGTAGGAAGTCAGATAACAAGGTTAATTGCACTGGCTCCATACACACAGCAGGGGATGGGGGTAGGGGAGGTGACAATGTGATGATCACAAATTATAACATAGTGAAGATGCACATCAAAGGAACACACAGTGATTGCCAGATGGGGGTAGTAGGTCACAGGATACATACCTGTGAATGAAAAAGAGGGTTGATCAGATCAGAAGGAAAGGAGGAATTCATAGAGCTGCATAAATGATTTCTGGTTTTAAGTCAACCACACTTAGAATGGCCACACTTTGAATAAGGCCGCAGCGACCATGTCACGAGCGACCGCTAAGCATGGATTTATACAGACTGAAGACCAGATCAGACAATCAGAAGTGAACAAGAAATGGGAGGGGTCGACTCAGTTAATTAGCAAAGTGAGGCAAAGTAGGAAATCAGATAACAAGGTGAACTGCACATGCTCCATACACACCGCAGGGGATGGGGGTAGGGGAGGTGACAATGTGATGATAACAAATTATAACATAGTGAAGATGCACATCAAAGGAACACACAGTGATTGCCAGATGGGAGTAGTAGGTCACAAGATACATACACAGCATTGAGAACACACAGTGATTGCCAGATGGGAGTAGTAGGTCACAAGATACATACACAGCATTGAGAACACACAGTGATTGCCAGATGGGAGTAGTAGGTCACAAGATACATACACAGCATTGAGAACACACAGTGATTGCCAGATGGGGGTAGTAGGTCACAGGATACATACACAGCATTGAGAACACACAGTGATTGCCAGATGGGAGTAGTAGGTCACAAGATACATACCTGTGAATGAAAAAGAGGGTTGATCAGATCAGAAGGAAAGGAGGAATTCATGGAGCTGCATAATGGTTTCTGGTTTTAAGTCAACCACTTAGAATGGCCACACTTTGAATAAGGCCGCAGCGACCAAGTCACGAGCGACCCCTATAATTGAATGTTTATTAAATGTTTAATAAAGGGTACAAACAATAATATAGTTATAGTACTTTTGTACAGCAAATATGAGTTTAAGTAAACAACTTACATAATATCTGTAACATAAGGCAGAAAAAAGAAAGAGAAAGGACATAAAAGGCTAAATTCTTTAGTCGAAAGAACCAACTCAATGACCTATAACAAATACAGCCGAAGAGAGAAAAAGGAAAAGACACATCACAAGACAAGACACAAAAGAGAGGAATGGGAGGCAGGGGCGGAGAGTGATAGAGCATGGAGCTTGCATTACGCTGTTAGTGAGGACCAGTAGGAGACCCAGGGGCACCTGGACCCCATCATACATATTAATGTTGTTTTGTAAATAAGCAGTGAAGCACTCTATGCGTTGAACCTTGCAAATTCTTGACTGCAAATCATGCAATGATGGAGGCTAGGTCTGTTTCCAGAAGGCCGCTATCAGGCATTTTGCAGGTGTGAGAATATGGAGGAGCAATTTCGAGGCCTTTTTAGAAAAACCCATGGGGGGTATGTTCAAAAGAAATATTGAAGGATCATGAGGAATCCTCTAATTATAAACTCCGAGGAAGATCTCGCTGTCCTGCGACCAGTAGGGTTGGATACAAGGGCAATCCCAAAAAATGTGGGTTAGGGAACCCGATAAGGCACCACATCTCCAACTTACCCCGGAAAGACTGGGGTTAAATCTGTGCAGTAATTCTGGAGCGTGGTGCCAAAACATCAAAATTTTATACTGGTTCTCCTTATAGGTGGTACATATTGAAGACTTAGCCGCCCTATGCCATAAGGTCTGCCAGGTGTGGTATGGGAGTATTCTGCCCAAAAAGGTTTCCTATTTGGACACGTACAGATGGCAGAACTCAGAGTTCAAAGGGGGGTCAGTGAGAATAGCATAAATGGCCGAAATTAGACTCTTGGACAACACACCAGATTTACACAACCTTTCAAAAGGGGTGGGAGTCGAAAGGGAAGAACCCCCAGTAAGGGTTTGCACCAAATGTTTGATTTGAAGATAGGAGAACTGCGCCCTCAGGGGAAGATTAAATTTATCGCAAAGTTCTGTAAAAGGGATAAGTTCTCTGTTATGGAAATGAGCAATGTCCGCAAATCTAAATAGATTATTCTGCTGCCATGGCATAAGGAACAAGCTGGAAGTACTGGCAGGTAATAAGGGTGTGTATAAGAAGGAGGACATCGGGGATGCTTTGGAGGCTAAAGTAAATTTGGACTGGCAATATTTCCATATAGATTTGGTAAATGCGATAGGACCTAATAAAACTCGGGCCTCGGAGACCTCTCTATTATGCCAAAAGAACATGTTAGGATGATAGGGGGCTAACCATAATTTCTCAATTTCCATCCATTTGGAGTATGCTGGAAGGGTGGACTAGGCCGGGATAGAATGCAGATGTGTCGCCCAGTAGTATTTCAGAATATTGGGAGCACCTAAGCCTCCTCTAGCTTTGCTCATCATCAACACCTCTTTAGCTAGCCTATGACGGCCATGCGCGCATATGAATCTAAAAACCGCAGCCTGCTAGGACTTCAGTTCCCTAAGGGGGACTAGAACCGGGAGTGTCTCAAAAAGATATAGAAGTTTGGGTAAGACTGTCATCTTTACAGAGGCTATGCGCCCAAAGAGGGAAATCGGCATAGAATGCCATTTCAACAATAAGACTCGTATTTCGTGGAAAGGGGGGGGGGGAATTGGCAGGGTATCACGACTTATAGTGAGGGGTTAGATTGACACCCAGATATTTCAATGAGGGGCATTGCCACTTTTAATTAAATTTAGTACAGAGTTCCACTGGGGCTATTGTTGAGAGGGGGTGCCTCGATCTTCAATGTATTCACCTTGAAGTCGGAAAGCCTCCCAAATTTGGCCAGGAGAGTGTGCAATATAGGGAGGGAGATGTCAAGATAGTTCAGCAACAACAAAATGTCATCAGCAAAAAGTGACAATTTAAATTCTTTGTCCCTGACACGGACTCCTGAGATAGATGGATGGGATCGAATCTTAGAGGCCAGGGGCTCCATACAGAGTATGAAAAGTAATGGGGAGAGGGGACACCCCTTTCGCTTACCATTTTGTATCCAAAATGAACGAGAGGTCACATGTGGCAATTTGATGAAAGCTGATTTGGAGGTTAAAGACATCAGATAGCACGTAGGAAATTACCTACTATCCCATAAGGTTTGAGAGCCTCAAACATGAATGGCCAAACTACGCGGTCGAAGACTTGCATCCAAACTGAGCTGTAGGGCCTCATCTTTTTTGAAATTTACCACATCAATTATATTGATGACCCTTCTCGTATTGTCTCCTCCCTGGTGGCAAGGGACGAATCCCACTTTATCCTTGTGGATCAACTGCAGAAGCCAATAATTCAATCTATTGGCTAGGATCTGCCAATCCTTTAGAGAAGACAACAGAGGTTTCAGAAGGCGCTTCTTTTGGAGCGTTACCCAAGATAGAAAATAATTGAATTTTTGCTCCTTCAAAATCAAGTGATCACATAGCTCGTGCTTTCGGCATTTTGGCTTCCTTAACCAAGAAGTCGTGCACTCAGCAAATAATGTCCATTGGGAGAGGTGAGGATCCTTTGGGACGGAGGGCCCTGTGTGCTCTGTCCAATTTAATGGGTTGAAGCCTGTTCACCAAGTATACTGTTGAAAATTGCAACTAGCGTTGTTGAGAAGTGTTGAGAGATTTTTATCGACAAAGTTGAAATCGGCAAGGTTTTTATGGTGATCGAAATTTTCAGATCATGCGATAATTAAGGTTAAAATCTGTGCATCATCTATTAAGATCACGCCATTTTCGGCTTTTCCTGTCATTTTGGGGGGCCCCAGCAAATCAGATTACAAATAAGCAGGTGAAGTGTGTGCACGTCATGATGGGATTGTATGGTTGCATTGGTGGAAAAAACAACCTTTTTTTAAAATAGAACAGCCCTTCGTAAGTGTCTCTCAGCTCTAAAGGAATAACTTTCGCTTTTTTTGGGCCAAAACAGCTCAGCGAAATTATTTTTTTCTCACAGAGAAACCTCTATATTAGCTGTGACCCTTTAAATTTAGTTAGATTAGAGTTTTGAAGTTTTATTAGTTATAGAAAATTTTTAAAAGAGCACTACCCTGTAAAGTCACGGGGGGGGGGGGGGGGGGCCCCCGGGCAACAAGACAAGCTCTTTTAAAAGAAACTGGAAAAAGTTCCCCAAACTTAGTGTAGACATTGCACTGCAATATTTTTTATTTTTAACTTTTTGCATTGAAATATTTCCGGGATTTTGGGGCACCAAATTTAAATTGGATCACATCTTTTCTAGTAACTGCAGGCTTTTTGTTAGGTGCAAAATCCACTTTTATTATCGTATACATTTAGATAGGTTTTCATTTTAAATTTTCCCATTCCCCCTGTGTTGATATATCCACCTTGCATTAATTAAAATCCACAATCTTGTATCAGCCGGGTTGTTTGTTCCCAAAAAATCCGTGATCATACGAAAAAAAACAAAAACGGTTTTTTGTTTTTTGCGCCCCCCAGCTTTTTTTCAGACGCAGAAACCAGTAAATCTTAAAACAGCAATTCTATAGTCACCCAGTTAATTGAAGGTGAAAAAAATTCCCTGTATTATACGAAAACATAACATTACGTGTTTTTTGACTTTTGGCCCCCAGCTTTGTTTATTCCCGACCCACAAAAATTTTAAAACAGAATTCTATATCACCACAGGTAAATTTGAAAGGTCAAAAATACCGGTATTATACGAAAAACATAACAGATACGTTTTTTTTCACTTTTGCCCAGTCCAGTTTTTGTTGATAGACACCTTGCATTTAAAAATTTAAACCCAAAATTTTGTTTTATTAGAGGGTTTTAGAATAGCTTTTGATTTGCCTTTTTTTTTAATAAGAACTTTCCAAAATTTCCTCCCTTCCCAAATTTTTATATTTCTGAACAGGGAGCGAATAGGTGGAAAACGAGCAAAGAGGGGGTAGCCATCAGGTAGAGGTACGAGAAAGGTTGCTCCTTCCAGGCTGGCGCAACACCATGCCAGGGGATCGCAGTTGCAGGACCGTCAGGCCTGTCCCGGGGTCGGGGCCCTGTGAATCAAAGAAACGAATTCTCGCCAATTGTCCTTCAGGGGTTAAAATGAAACCTCATCTAGAGTCTACCTCCTCTCCTCACTCCGCCAAAAAAGGGTCGTCATCACTCATCACATCCGCCCAAAATAAGCACCCCAAATGTCAACTCGTGAAACCCCCACTGTGGAAACCATTTTTTGAAGACCTTTTTTGATGACAAAATCGGTTGGGGGTCAGAAGGCATTTTTAAAAGATAAAAAAAGGGGAATGATTTATCTGCTCTGACGCCCAGTTACTGATCCATCAGAGGAGGTAAGGAAGCCGGTCAATGGGCAATAACCCCGGGCGGTCGGAAACGCCTTGCAGTCCCCTTGCTTGTACCCGCAGCTTCGGGATGCAGAAAGTAAAGACACCAAGTCCCTTGTTTGATGATGATGATGATGACTTTTGCGGATCCACCCGGGTCTTTTCCGCAAATTTGCTTGCGAGCGCTTCATCATGGACGAGGAGGAAGACGAGGGGGGTTAGGCAATAGGGTCCCCCACAAAAGGGAAGGGCGGTCCCAAAGTCCGCTGAATATTCCCCCACCCAGGGTCAGCGCAAACCCCCCTCCTGTTTCGCCTCAAAAAAGGTCCGGGGCCCTTTTCCAAGCTGGGCCTTCTTTGAAAAGCCTCTGATTCACCCAGCGATGTCATATGCCGCCTTTCCCGTAAAGCATAAGTAGAGGCAAAAACCCTTAATTTTGTTAACCACCACCAACATGTCATCACAGCACGAATGATGAGTTGAAATGGGGGGAAACATTTGGGCCCAAAAAAAAGGCCAACCCCGACCCCGGCCTCCAACCACTATAAACCCCTTTCTCCCCCCTCCTCCCCCTCCGCCACCACCAAGCTTTCCCTCGTGCCCATGCCTCAGAGTTATGACGGGATCAGCCTCCGTTCAGCCTCCACCGTTCGCCCAAGTACCCCCAGCACCACCAGGACCCATCCACCCCTTCTCCTCCCGCCATTTGAGCCCTGCACCCGTACGCGGCCAGTCTAGCAGCCCCCTTCTGTCTTCCAGGTTTGGGAGAGAAGAAACATTTTAAAACCCAACCATCCCAAAGCAAAAGCCTGAATGTCGGCATTGCCAGGTTTTTGGCCTTTGGAAAAATTTTGCCTTTCCGTCTGGGGACAAGAGGGGTTTCCCGCCACTCAGGGCCCTTCGCCTGCCCCCATTACCAGATGCCGAGCCGGCATTTCTTTTCCAGAAAACCCCTCCCCTCCCCCCTTGGCCACCAGGTCATCTAAAATTTAAAGTGGTTGTCGCATCTGTGTCCGAAAATCCATCTCCCCCACCGACACAGGGACTATAAGCACGGCAAGGCCGCTATATCCTGTGACACTCACTGGGTGAGCTGGGTATGCTCTGGGGGGTGAGGGGTGGCTCACAGGCTGGGGCGCCCCTCTTAAAACCCCCAGGGATGGTGCAGGGCTTTTTCCCCCCCAAGGTCCTTGGGGGCACCAAACGTGCCCAGGACCCGGCCCGTTTAAAATTTAATCTTCCTTGGAGACCGTCCACACACAGGTCAGGAGCTGTGGAGGGGCTCTCCGAAACGAGCCCCCGAGGCTGGCTGGGTGACAAGAACCTGTCCCCGGCGGTGGTGGCAAAAACGGGCGAAACTGCTGGCCCCCCTTAAGATTGGAGGGGGAGCACACCCCTTGCCGGGCAAATGTCATAACCTTGTGCCAGAAATTTAAAGATTCCCCGGGCCCCGGGGATGCCTGCTGAAGAAGGCCAGGTCTGAGTTCGCACTTCCGCCGTTCGCAACCCCTGCTTGTCCCCCCGGGCTCGTTGCAGCGTCAGCTGGGCCTCCCTCAACCGTCTCATTTTGACGGGGCACACCTGGAATTCCACCCCCACAGCCCCCACGATTGTGGAAAGGCGCAATGCCATTACGTATACGAAGGACACATCCTGACAAGCGCGGTGCGGACCTCGGGGTGTTGAGCCACCGAAGTGGAGGAAGGTGAAAGGCTCTGCACCACCTTTTGCCATTTTGAAAAAGCCCCCAAAAATGGTCATGCGGACGATCCCCTTGTAGCATAGCTTTTGGGGGTTTATCTTAGTTCTGGAACGATCGTTGAACTCTGAAACACAGTCCGCCAGGAGGAGGGGGAGAGGGACACAATGCAGACAAGAGCCTTTCTCTCCGTCAAATCCAAAAGGGCCCCGACAGTTTTCCAATTTTACGTCTTCATTGGCAGGGGTTTTCGGGGGGTCCAGGCTAGTGCAAGGCGGCCCCTCCTCTCGGGGGGCATCACTGAGGCAAGTCGGGGTGGTTGAAGCTGTGGGGGGAAGCGGGGGGAGGAAAAAGGGGTTTTCCTAACACCGACGTCCCTCCCCTTGGAAAGAGGTTGACGTGAATTTGGCGATGAGGAAGAGAGTTTGCTAGGCCCCTCACCCGAGGTTGGGAACTCAAGGGTCCATCTCCACATGAGTGCTTGGATGCTCCATTTTCCCAACATGATCCTCCCCTTTAAGGCCACAAAATGAAAACATTCTGGTGGCCACCCTCCCCGGTCCCCCGGTACAAAACAAAACTCACATTTTTCCCTTTCCCCCCACCCCAAAAAGGAGTAAAATGCAGGAAATGGAGCCTTGTGTTGACAACTGGGGAAAATCTGTTTTCAATCTGCTTCACGTTCTTCAAATGTCACGGGGGAACAATGCCAGCGGGCGGAAGAGTAGAGTGCCAAGTAGCCATAGCGGGAGCAGCGGCAGCACGGCAGGGGCAGAAGCCAAAGGGTGACCTCTGGCAATCTTTATTTACCACCTCACCAAGAGCAATGCAGGCCAACATACAACACCAAGACCAGCTTTGATCATGGGGCAGACTATCTGCGCTCACACCGATTTTTTTGTATGTGTTCCGAACCCAATAATTCTGGTACCAAAATGGACGAATGCCCGAGCTGGCTCGCCACCCATAGAGGTGTTGTCCTGCCAGCACCACGTCATATCTGAACGGACCCTCAGCCAGCCGGAAGTATTAAGACAAAAGCATCCGGCCCTTTTCCCCAGATAAGTGGATCGTTTTTTACTTTCATCAAGATGAAACAGGGTGGATCTCTGATGAGTTGTGGCCCCAATTGCCGAGGGCACCGATTAGTTTCTGGTCCTTCACATTCCCCTCCAAAAAGAAAGGTCCTCTTGAAAAAAATTATTTTTTTAAAAAGATCAAATTTTTCTTCTGCAATTCTTTTTTCTCAATTCCCAAACATTCATTTTTCTGTGAGGAGACAAAAGACACCAAGGTTTTTAGACAAAACCATATTCCATTTACTCACTTCATCTTTAGAATTTTTCACATTGTCAATGGTTTTGGGGGGATGTTGCCTCACAAAATTTTTAAAATGGCTGAGAATCATATTTTTAATTTTTTTGGGGTCATGTTGCGGGATACAGCAATAATCAGGTCCTTTGGAAAAGAAATGTGGCTTCTAAGTGGCATTTCTCCATCACAAATTTTTTAAAAGTGGCTGAGAAGTCATATTTTAATTTTTTTGGGGGCATGTTGCGTAGATACAACAATAAACATGGTCCTTTGGAAAAGAAATTGGCTTCTAATGTTTTCTCCTTCCAATTTTTTAAAAGTGGCTGAGAAGTCATTTTTAAAAATTTTTTTTGGGCATGCTGCTTTGAAATGCAGCAATACACAGGTCCTATTCTAAAAAAAAATTTTTTTTCTAATGACATTTTTTCTTCACAATTGTCAAAGTGGCTCATGGGCATTTTTGAATTTTGGGGGGATTTTCTGTCATAGCTATACTACAGGGCCTTTCTAAAAAATGTTGTTTCTAACAGACATTTTTTCTTCACAATTTTCCCAAAATGGCCAAGGCATGCTTTGAATTGTTTTGAGGCATTTGCTGTGACAGCAGCTTAAAACAGTCCTATTCAAAAAAATGTTGTTTCAACAGACTTTTTTCTTCACAATGGGCAAGGTGGGCCCAAGGGGATGGTGCTGTCCGAAACAGGAATAGTAGGACACTGTTTAAAGGACACTATTGCAAAATGACTTGTTTTTGCAAAATTTTTTAACATAGCATCTCCCCCTTTTTTTGAGACAACCCCTTTTTAAAACAATTAAAAAAAGAAACAAAGACATGGTGGGATTCCATCCGATTTTAAAAAAGTGGGTTTTTAAATTAAAGTACTAAAAAACTTGCATGTACAAAAAACTGTTAAAAAAAAAAACCCCTTTAATTGTTTCAAGGGGAAAATAAGGAAAAATTGACCAATGTAGTTATTCAGAGGGCAGGATATGGAGCAGGACAGAGAACAAAGTACAGAACCCTTTCCCCCCAGCACGTTAGTAAAATAGAAAAAAATGCCAGATAAAGGGCACCCGGGGGTAAAAGGACGTTAACCACAGTATTTCCAAGTGAACCATTGGTCCACACTCTACGGGGGGCAAAAACGCTACCCCGGGATTGCTGTGAAAAGAGGAAGTGGAGTTTTCACACTTCCGCTTTCCCCACTTCTTAGCATGACAGTTTTTTGCTGCGTCATCAGGGCATTTTTTCCCCGCGTGTTTAAAAATGCGGGCGCCAGCTGGGCCCTTTACCGCACCCACTGTAAAATCCGGCCTGGGCATGCTGTGGCCAGGACAGGGATATCAAGTCCATGAAACTAAAAAGGGGTTAAAGACTCCTTTTCCGGCACTTTTAAATGTGGGGGTCATGCGGGTTTGGGCTCATGTGGGCCCAGGACAGGGATTCAATGTCCAGTGAAAAAAAAAAGGTGTTTGAAAGACTCCTTTTTTTCCGGCACTTTTTTAAAAGTGGGAGTCATGCAGGTTTGGGGCCCACTGTGGCCCGGGCAGGTTTTATCAATGCCAGTTAAAAAAAAATGGTGGGTTTAAAGACCCTTTTTCCGGGACTTTTAAATGTGGGGGTCTGCAGGTTTGGGGCTCATGCTGCGTTTCCCGGACAGGGGATTCAATGTCCATTCAGTAAAAGATGGGGTTTATTTTTAGCCTTCTGGCACTTTTTAATTTGTGGGGGATACAGGTTTTTAAGGTCATTGGGTGGTACAAACAGGGATAGTGAATTGTGGTGGGCTTTTTTTTAATGGCTTTTAAGCCTAAGTGTTGTGCCTAAAGTGCAGGGATCCATTTACTGTTGTGGGGTTAATTCCAGTTTCCAGCCTGTTTGGGTTAAAAATGAAGGTGTTTTTGCTCTCCCATAGACTTTAATGGGCATCGCTCAAAAACGATGCCACAAAGAAAAACCTTATCGATGGTGGCCGACTACGACTATCGGCCAATGTCGTACCAACGAATCGCTCAACACTATTGTTGAGATGTTCCCATCCCCCATGGATTCAGGTAGTCCCCTGACACATGTATTATTTCTATGCCCTCTATTATTTCTATTCCCTCCACATGGCGTCCAAATTTCCAGACTGCCGAAGTTTGTCCAGTGACCGATGGGTGAAAGGGTGGGGCAATATTTTTTGTAACATCTTGCTCCCTTCAAGCGTGTCCACTCTACCGCCCTTGTTTAATTCTTGCCTAAGAAGAAAATTTCCTGCAACTTCTCTAATTTAGATATCGGGTCTGGAAGTCACTTTGGTTGTAGTAGTTGAAAAGGTAATCAGACCCCTGGGTTGGGGTTTTGGGAACTTTGGGGGAGCTGGGCCCCCCCCTCCCCCGTTCAAATTCTAGGACATCAGGACACAAGGTGTGGGGGCTCACACCGAAGATTGGGCTGAAAATAGACCCAGAGAGTCATCATGAGATTCTGTCCAGAGTTGAGGAGGCAAGGGTGAGGGGTGCTGTGAGGTCCCCCATCTGGGGGAGTGCTGATTATGGCTGTGCTGTATGACAGGAGTCGACAAGGAGGCCAATAGGAGAGAGGCAGATGTCTGCGAGCAGAGGTTTGCTGGACCAGAAGCTGCAGGTTCTGAGGGTGAAGCAGGAACCACTTTGTAAGCCCCCTTAAATCCTGGTGTCCCTGGCCTCCTTGGTGGAGTGGAGGGCCAGGAAAAAAGCACAAGGCTCCCCCAAAGGGGAGGGGGGCCAAAGATCTGTGGGTCTAGGGGCGGGATCAAGGGCCTTTGGGCGAAGAGAAAGCTATGTGTGACCCTACATGAGCTTCTGGGCTGCCCCCCACCCTCTATGTGTTTTTTATTTACATAGTTAGATCATGTAAAGATTTTTTCAGTACTTACCCACTTACAAACATTTTCACCGATCCTTCATAATCCCATGCTGGAATAGCATCATACATTTATTTTCCATCAACCACCGGGGAACCCATCTGCTTACCAGAAACTGGTGGATGAAGTTCCCCCTGAGCCCGAATCCAGAAAAACCGAACCTGGGAAAGAGGTACCATCCCGAAAGACCTGCAAAAGGCATCAACAGACGTGGAAAAGGGAGTTTGCACCTAGGAATTTTCCTCTCCACAGATCCAGGGGCGGGAGTTTCCCGCAGGTTGGGGCACCTGGGGGCAAAATTCCTCCGTAATGCTCTGGCTGCCACAGTAGAGGCACAAGTTCCTTTGCCGTCGCTGGGCCAACTCTTGCTCAGAGAGACGAGAACGATCAATCTGCATGGGCTCCTCGGTGGGTGTTGGCGGCTGTGGAGCAGGGGGCCTCTGGAACACCGGTGCCAGGCGTGGAAACTGGCGAGGTTGGGCTGACTGATGCTCTTGCTGAAGTTCCTCCTTCCCTTCAATAAAGCGTACATCGATGCGGGTCGCTAACTGGATCAGGTCACTGAGGGAAGACAGGAGATCTCTAGCGGCCAAGACGTCCTTAACTCGGCTTGAGAGCCCTTTCTTGAAGGTGGCGCACAGAGTGGCCTCGTTCCATGACAGTTCAGAGGCCAGAGTGCGGAATTGCACCGCGTAGTCTCCCACAGACAGATCCCCCTGGCGTAGGTTTAGGAGGGCTGTCTCAGCGGAGGATGCACGAGCTGGTTCCTCGAAGACACTGCGGACCTCGCTGAGAAACGACTGCAGGTCCGCCGTCACTGGATCGTTCCTGTCCCACAGAGGTGTAGCCCATGCCAGGGCCTTCCCGGAGAGCAGGCTGACCATCAAAGCCACTTTCGCACGCTCAGACAGGAACTGATCTGCCATCAGCTCCACGTGCATGGAGCATTGAGTGATGAACCCCCTGCAGAGTTTTGGGTCTCCGTTGAACTTAGATGGCAGCGACAGCCGAAGCTTGGGACCCATCAGAGCCACCGGAACCGTAGAGGCAGGGACAACCACTGGAGATGGCGAGGGTTGCTGCTGCTGGACGGTGATGAGCTGCTGCACCAGGGAGGAGAGTTGCTCGAGCTGCTGCGCTTGCTGCGCGATCTGTTGCGATTGCTTGACCACGACAGTGGTGATGTTGGCTACGCTTGGCAAGGGCACCTTGGTGGGATCCATGGCCGGATCCTAATGTAACGGTCTGGAGGTGAATCCACTGGACCACCTCAGGCGATGGCGTAAGCCCACACCAGGGAGTGGAATCTAAGTAGGTCCCGGTATTCACCAGAGCCCGCCGCAAAGCGGGATGGTCTTTCTGCGGCGGGAGTCTACCAGGTCACTTCCCCTGGCGGGGCTTGCCTGCGGTGGGGGCCAAGAGTAGGCGAGGTACGGAATCGGTAGGCAGGCTCGTAGTCGGGGACAGGCAGGAGGTCAGGACAGGCGGCTCTGGTTCGTAAACGTAGACAGGCAGAAGGTCAGGGCTGGTGGCAAGGTTCTTGGTCGGTAAACATAAGCTCGAGGTTCGGTACACGGTAGACAGGATTAGACAATACTAGAAAGGCTTTCTCCAACAGGAAATACACCAAGGATCCGGCGAGGGCCGCCAGGAAGAGGCCGGACTTAAATAGGAGCAGTGCCCGGCAATGACCAATTACCGGCGCACTGCCCCTTTAAATTTCAAACTGCCGGCGCACGCGCGCCCTAGGGGCGGAGCTACGCGCCGGGAGACGGAGACAGGCTGAGCAGGAGCGTGGCCGGGTAAGTGAACGCCGGCGGGGACAGGGGGTGAGCGGACCCCGAACCTGATGTGCGGGACGGGGCTCTGCTTGGTGTAGGAGCCCAGACGCGCCTGTGACCCGGGACAGTGGTCGCAGGGGTGTCCGTGACAACTGCATCAATGGGAGAATGGATAGAGCCATGTACCATAAAATCCTGAGTAACAACCACTTTCCCTCCGCCAGGACATTAAAAATGGGTCGTGGCTGGGTCTTCCAAAAAGACAATGGCCCAAAACATACACCCAAGGCAACAAAGGAGTGGCTCAGAAAGAAGCACATTAAGGTCATGGAGTGGCCCAGCCAGTCGCGAGACCTTAATCCCATAGAAAACTTATGGAGGGAGCTGAAGCTCCAAGTCACCAACCGACAGACTCAAAATCTTAATGATTTAGAGATGATCTGCAAATAGGAGTGGACCAAAACTCTTCATGACATATGCACAAACCCCATCATCAACTACAAAAAAGTCTGACTGCTATACTTGCCAACAAGGGTTTTGCCACCAAGTATTAAGTCTTGTTTGCAAGAGGGATCAATTACTTATTTCTCAGTGCAAAATGCAAATAAATTTACATACTGTAATTTATACAATGTGATTTTCTGGATTTTATTTTGGCTATTCTCTCTCAATGTAAAAATTAACCTACCCTTAAAATTATAGACTGTTCATGTCTTTGTCAGTGGGCAAACTTACACAATCGGCAAGGGATCAAATATTTATTTCCTTCACTGTATATGTGTTCTACACCAAAACTGCAGTCTTGGTCGGATCATGCCCTCTTTTGATTGGTTGCCTGATATTTAGTTCAACCCCACAGACGGGACACCCCTCCATGTGGGATAACCCCCCCCCCCCCTCCTCATGCTGTGATTGACTGTCCTGTGCTCTCTTGAGAGTGAAACTAAAGGCTGCTCTGCTCAGGGACACCTCTGATCTGAAGGATCTGGGCAATGCTAGATTCACTTCCCTAAACCATTTAACACACATATAATACACTCTGCTCACCCCACCCATATAACACACATTTAATACACTCTAATCCCCCCATCTATATAATACACTCTGCTAGATACAATGACAAGATGTCACTTTCTGTAATATTAGGGGGCTGTATGTATAACTGCTTACACCAATGCAGGTGTTCTGGTTACAAGCAGCTCGTGGGGGTAGGTGACAGCTCTCCAGGCGTGAGAACTGACCACTGCAGGAGGGCTGCAGTGCTGAGACATCCTCTATCTCCCATATTTCAGATCCCTTCCAAGAATTGACATTTCAATGGTCTGAAAGACGCAGCAGGAGCACTATTTTAAACTATAGGGTGCGATCCTGCTGCATCCAACACCATCCAAACACACGTGCTGGATCCATGTAGGAACCGCTGCATTTTTGGATTTGATTTTCGGATCCAAAAATGCCATGTGAACTGCCCCTAAGACAGAGAGAAACAGCTGTGCTGAGAAAAACCCTTTAAGTCCAAAAAGGCCTTGCCTCTAGTTGGCTTCTGTACCAGTTGGGAAAGGTTACTATCTTTAGTTATTGAATTCTTGAGGTTCTTAGTGTACATTTTTGTTCAAAACTGTAAAAGCCCATCTGCCAATGTCAAGGCAAGCTCAATAGAGATGGGGACCTACTCTATAATGTTATCTCTCAGGGAGAGAAGATTCCAGCTACAAGCTGCTCTGCATTGATTTTAAAAGCATGTGCAGTTGGGTGGAGTGTAAAATCAAAAGTGGGGAAGTTGCCGCCATACCGCCCTTAAATGCTGTGGCAAAGATGGCCACAGTGTCTAAATCAATGAGAAACAGTGCTGAGCACCACTCCTCATTTCGATCAGGCTGGTAGCGACGAAGTTGTGGGCTTCTGATCAGTGAACATGGCAGCTGGAAACCTAATGATGGCTTCCATCGCTGGCGTAAATTCTGTTTTACTACTTCCTGCCCCAGGCAGGAAGTAGTAAAACCGTCATCTTTGTACACCCTAATGCATTTTTATACAATATTAGGCTGTATAAATGATCGTGCCCCCTAGTGGTGTAGTACCCTAGTCAGACTCAAAGTTAAAGTAAAAAAAAATATTTTAAAGTATAAAAATATTTTAAAAAACTAATGGGGAAATGTATGAAAACGGTCTAGGTCTAAGACTTTCTTTGTTGCCCATAAAAACCAATCAGATAATCAGATCTCCCAGTTCATTTTTTCAGAGCACTATATGAAATAAAAAGGGAGACCTAGGCAGTTTTCATACATGTGGCAGTTTTCATACATTTGGTTTTACAAATAAAAATAAAATAATAAATAGGTAACACATATTTGGTATCGCCATATCTGAAAGTCCAATCTATTAAAACATGGCATCAATTATCCCTTATGCCGAATACGGGAAAAGAAAAAAATTCCTAACGCCACAATTGTGGGTTTTTTTTGGTCATTTCACATCCCTAAAAACTGGAATAAATTTAACCCCTTAACCCCTTCCTGCAAATGGACGTATGGATACGTCCTGGCGATCGTGCGGGATTACGATCACGAAATTACTGCTGGCTTCATGCCGCATCACCTACGGCCAGATTGAGCTCCGGGCGTGGGTGTTTAATCCCTTAGCTCCGACGATCAATTAAGATCGTCGGAGCTAAGTCGCAGGCAAGAGGAGTGAGCTCCTGCTCTCGGCGCACTGCTGCACCATAGTGCGGCAGCAATCTCCTACCAGACAGCCCCGGAAGTGAAAGTCACTTCCTGGGTCGTCTGAGACATCACCATGCCCACAATGCATTGTGGGCATTGTGATTGACAGTTGCCATGGAGACCAGTACACAGCAATAAACTGTGTGCTGATTTCCTATTGTATGAATGATTTGATGATCATTCAAACAATTCCCCTCTGGAGAAAAGTAAAAAAAGTAAAACACAAACACGAAAAATAAAATAAAAAAGTGCCCATATTTGGTATCACCGCGTGCTTAACGAACTGCCCTATAAATATTTCACATTAATTAACCCATACAGTGAAAGCTGTTAAAAAAAAAAATCAAAGAATTTTTGTTCATCCCGCAGCACATAAAATGGAATAAAAAGCGATCAAAAAACAAAACTGTGTTTTTTTCCCCCCATTTTCATGGCCCAGCGCTAAAAAGACTATGGAACACCTGTGCACCCAAAATGCACAATACACCCCTAGATGAGATCCATGAGTGGTGTTGAATCTAAAATGGGGCCACTTCTGGAAGGTTTCACCTGTTCTGGTACTTTGGGGGCTTTGAAAATGCGACATGGCCCTACCATAATCTGTGTTCCAAAAGCCAAATAGCGCTCTCTCCCTTGTATGCCCTGCCATGCGTCCAAACATTGTCAAACTTGGAAGAAATTGTGTAACAAATTTTAGGGTGCCTTTTTTCCAGGATTCCTTGTAAATAGGAAACATTTTAAGCTAAAATTGCAGATTGTTGGAAAAAATATTTTTTTAATTTTCACAGCCTAATGCAAAAAAAAATTTTGTGTAACCCCTATGGGGTCGATATACTCACTACACCCCTGGAAATATTCCTTTAGGGTTTAGTTTCCAATATGAGGTCTTTTTAGGGGTGTTTTTTAAGTTTTAGCACCTCGGGATGTCTGCAAATCTGAAATGGCACCTAAATAAATCGTATTAAAAATGAGACCCCAGAGTCTGGTAGGTGCTCCTCCTACTCTGTTGCTTGTG
The DNA here is from genome assembly GCA_025379985.1 of Phyllomedusa bahiana. Taxonomy (NCBI): domain Eukaryota; kingdom Metazoa; phylum Chordata; class Amphibia; order Anura; family Hylidae; genus Phyllomedusa; species Phyllomedusa bahiana. The sequence continues at coordinate 17,738 of JAODAL010021205.1, read as the reverse complement.
GTTAAGTCAAATAATGCACTAGGGCCACAAATGGGATCTCTATAAAAACGGCAGACCTTGGGGAATTGATATTAAGTTGCATTTACCTGGTCACATTTACCGTATTCCAGTGAATAATGGATAAATATTAAAAATCTGCAAAAAAAAGTGAAATTTTTAAATTTCACCTCCGCTTTGCTTTAATTTCTGTGAAATACCTAAAGGGTTAACACACTTCCTAAACACTGTTGCAAATATTTTAAGGGGTCTAGTTTCTTAGATGAAGTCATTTTTGGGGGCATCTAACATGCATGCCCCTCAAAGCCACGTCAGAACTGGACTGGTCCCTATAAAAAATGTATATTGTAAATTTTCTTGAAAATGTGAGAAATTATTACTAAATTTCTAAGCCCCCTAATGTCGTAAAAAAATAAAAAGACATGTAAAAAATGATGCATATAGATCGACGTGAATCCATGATTTGAGCAACCTCATACTCCAACTCCCCCTTAACCAGAGAGTAACTTTAGGCGGTACGCCACAGGATTGATTCGCTCCAGAATGATATAGGGAGCCACAAAGCGCAGTGCCAGCTTACCCGAAGGGACCTTTAGATGAAGATTTCGGGTAAATAACCACACCTTATCTCCAACATTAAAACCTTCAAAACAAAGCCGTCTCTTATCACTTATCTCCTTCTGGATGCTTTGGGCATTAACCAAGTTCTTCTGAACTTGGGCCCAGACTGTGCACAGATAGTTAAGGATAGCATCCACCCCACTGTGATCAGAAGTAACGTCGGACCATGATGAGTGTCTAGGGTGGAAGCCATAGTTGCAGAAAAACGGTGAAACACCAGACGAGCTACTATCCTGATTATTTATCGCAAATTCGACCAAAGGTAAGTATTTAACCAAGTCTCCCTGCTGATCGGAGACAAAAAAAAACGGAGTTTCTGTGTAACCATTTGATTCACCCTCTCCGTCTGCCCATTAGTCACAGGGTGAAATTCAGAGGAGAAGGACAGGGTGATACCCAGAGCCTTACAGAGAGCTTTCCAAAAACAAGAGATAAACTGAACTCCTCTGTCAGATACGATATTCTCGGGTAACCCATGCAGTTTAATGATATGTTGAATGAAAAACTCAGCCAGCTTTTTGGACGACGGTAACGCCTTTAATGGAATCAGATGGCACATCTTACTAAAACGATCAACAACCACCCAAATGACAGTCTTACCCTCAGAGGTAGGAAGATCAGTCATAAATTCTATGGAGATATGAGTTCATTGCCGTTCTGGTATAGTCTGAGGGCAAAGTTCACCAGGAGTTCTGGGAACCTTTGCCCAAGCACAGATGTTGCAGGCTGTAACATATGCCCCATATCACGAGACAAAAATGGCCAACAATAATTTCTGGAAATAAGTGCCAGACACTCCAGGATGTCCAGATAATACAGAATCATGTAATTCTTTTAATAAACGTAACCGAAACTGGGTGGGGACAAAGACTTTAGAAACGGGACAATCAGCAGGTCTCATCTCCTGTTGGGTCTTGATATCAGTGGCCAAGTCGGGGGAAATAGCTGAGACCACCGTCTCTTTGGGTAAAATGGACACATTATCATCCCGAGATGAGTGACTAGCACAGAAACTTCTTGACAATGCGTCAGCTTTAACATTTTTAGAACCTGGTCTACAGGTAACCACGAAGTTAAAGCGAGTGAAGAATAATTCTTAACATGCCTGACGAGGGTTCAACCTCTTAGCATTTTCTAATAAGGTCAGGTTCTTATGGTCAGTTAGGACCGTGACTTGGTGCTGGGCACCTTCGAGGAAGTGGTGCCATTCCTCGAAGGCCCACTTAATAGCCAACAATTCTCGGTTCCCAACATCATAATCCCTTCCCTGCAGAGGAAGATTTAGGAGAGAAGAAGGCACATGGGCAGAGATTAGTCAGAGCAGCTGACCCCTGAGACTGCCCCTACTCCAAACTCAGAAGCATCTACCTCCACAACGAAGGGTTTGGTAAGGTCAGCTTGAACCAACACCGGAGCTGTGATAAATCACTGCTTCAGTCTCTTGAACGCCTCTAAGGCCTCAGGTTGCCATTTACTGATATTTACTCCCTTTTTAGTCATATCAGTTAATGGCTGGACAAGCACAGAAAATTTTCAAATGAATTTTCGATAATAATTCGCGAAACCTAGGAACCGCTATAAGGCTTTCAGGGAGGAAGGACGAACCCAATCAAGAATTGCCTGGACCTTCCCGGGATCCATACGAAATGAGTTAGGCATTAAAATATATCCCAGGAAAGGTACCTCCTGAACCTCGAAAACACATTTCTCGTTTGACAAATAAACTATTGACCTTCAAAATCTGTAAAACTTGCCGCACATGTTTAACGTGTGAAGCCAAGTACTGCGAGTAAATTAAAATGTCATCCAGATAAACGACCATACAACGACCAATGAGTTCCCGGAAAACATCATTTACAAGGTTCTGGAAGACCGCGGGAGTATTGCACAACCCAAAAGGCATAACCAGGTATTCAAAATGACCTTCCGGGGTATTAAATGCTGTCTTCCATTCATCCCCCTCTTTAATCCGAATAAGGTTATAAGCTCCTCTCAGGTCCAATTTTGAAAACCACTTGGCTCCCTGGATCTGATTAAACAGATAGGGAATCAAAGGTAAAAGGTATTGTTTTTTTACCGTTATCTTGTTGAGTTCCCGGTAGTCAATACATGGACGGAGGCTACCATCCTTTTTCTTAACGAAAAAGAACCCCGCACCCATAGGGGACACCAAAGGTCGGATATGACCCTTCTGTAGACTTTCTGCAATACACTGCTTCATGGCAAGTCTTTCTGGACCAGACAGATTGTATATCCTGCCTTTAGGAAATCTCACCCCCGGCAATAGTTCAATAGCACAATCATAGGGCCTATGTGGGGGTAACTGCTCAGACTGAGTCTTGGAAAACACTACAGCTAAGTCATGAATAAAGGCAGGAATCTGCTCTACTTCCATATTCCCAAGAATGACTGGGAGACATTTATTAACACACTGCTTACCCCACCTGACTAGTTCTCCATACTTACAGTCAATCACTGGGTTGTGCTTTTGAAGCCAGGGCAACCCTAACACCACGTCAGCAGGTAAGCCCTCCATGATAAACAGAGTACACCTCTTCGTATGCATAGTTCCTACCAGCATCTCTAGCTCAGGAGTGCAATGTTGGATCTTGACCTTGACCAACGGGGTACAATCGATCGCAACTACCTGCACTGAATCTGATAGGGACCTTCAGGGAAGGCCCAAACGCTTAACAAATGATGCATCCACAAAATTAGAGGCCGATCCCGAATCCACCAAGGCACTCCCAGAACCAGACATGGAACGATATGAAATTTGAACTGGAAGCAACAATTTTTTCGACACCATAGGAAATACCTGTTCGCCTAGGTGACCTTCCCGCGAGTCACCTAGGCGCTGGAGTTTTCCGGCTGGGCCTTCCTCTTGGGACACTCATGGATGAGGTGACCTTCTCTGCCGCAGTAGTAGCAGGATCCCTGAATGCGGCAAGATGTCCTGCAGTCTCTGGTGCTGCCAGCAGAAGAGGCCCCTATCTGCATGGGCTCCTCCAAGGGGCTCTCCACTCCAGCTGGTTCAGGGGTGGTGACAGAACGGGGCAACGGAGTGAAGCAGGGCAACGAGGTAAGTGACTTCTCCTGATGTCTCTCCCTAAACCGTCTGTCCAACCATACCGCCAGAGCCATGGCATCATCCAGCGTGCCAGGGGTTGGGTAAGCCACCAACAAGTCCTTCACATGGTCGGCTAGCCCCAATCTAAACTGGCACCAGTGGGCTGGGTCATTCCACCCTGATGTGACACACATGCCGGAATTCCGAACAATACTCTTCTTATGTCCTCTAACCCTGTTTTAACGAGGTGAGCTGAATCTCGGCCAGTGCCTCCCTATCGGGGTCGTCAAAAATTAAACCCAAGGAGTCAAAGACTCGGTCCACAGAAGACAACTCGGGCGAGTCAGGGGCTAATGAGAATGCCCACTCCTGAGAGGACCCTTGGAGAATAGATATACTAATTCCCACCCTCTGTTCCTCATTCCCTGAGGTACGTAGGCGGAGGCGAAAAAACAACCGGCAACCTTCCTTAAACGTTTGAAATGCCCTCCTGTCACCCGAGAACTGATCGGGTAACTGGATAGGGGGTTCCACAACAGAGGGAAGGGATGCTGGAGGACCCTGGGGCTGAGGGGCACCCTGGGAGGTCTCCTGCTGCTGAACTCTCAGTGCAAGATCCTGGACCAACTGGGTGAGCCCCTGCATCTGCTCTACCAATGCCATCATTGGTAGTGCTTGGAGAGCAGTAACTGTCGGCCTGTGAAACTGTCATGTCAGAGGACAGTGGGCCCTGACTGCCACCCAGCCCCCTGTCCCTACCTACTTGGCGTGCTGCCCTAGATGGCAGACCCCAACTGGGTGACAGTCCCTATGCTGCTAAGTGCTGGGCCATAAGGGAAAACGCAAGGTCAAACGGTCCAGGTCGGTAATAGTCAAGAACGCCAAAGCCACAATCAGAAACTGAAGAATAAACAGGAAACAAGCCAGGGGTCAAAAACGAGCGCGAACGAAGTACATAAATGGAGGACAAAACATAGTCAAGGCAAGCCAAGGTCAATAACAAAGGAAGCACTACCCAATATCACAGTGAACAACATGGGAAATCTTTTCACAGGCCAGGCCTGAAAGGTCTGAGCCAGTTTAAAAGGTTTTCCCGGACACCGCCCCGGCAGCTGATTGGTGTGGAGTCCGGGCCCTCTGATTGACCTGACCGACACACCCCTTGTTGGGAGAGGCTGCAGAGCTGTCACTCCTGAGCTTCAAAGCAGCACCTCTCCCAGGGCATGGGTCCAGAGCAGAGGGTTTAACCCTTACCGGGCGTTGCCGCAAACAAACAGAAGGCTGCCTTCCTGGACGTATGACAGCTGTGTCAGGAAGGCCAAAACTGGCTGGGTCCTTAAGGGGTTAATAAAAAAAAGTCCTATGTCAGAGGTTCCCAAACTCCAGTCCTCACACCCCACCAACAGGTCATGTTTTCAGGATATCCCACAGAATGCACTGACAATAATTAAGTCACCTGTGCAGAATAATTAAATCACTTGTGCACTGCTAAGGAAAGCCAGAAAACATGACCTGTTGGTGGGCGTGAGGACTGGGGTTTGGGAACCACTGTCCTATGTATTCTAAATTGGTGACAATAAAAAGTACACTTCAGCCCGCAAAAAATGCAGCCTCACTCAAGTCCCTAGTTGTTATTACAAAAAAGTTCTTGGTCGCAGAAAATGGTGCGGCCACGCAAATTTCAAAAATAGAAAATGTTTGGAATTTTTTTACGGTACCAAAACATATTGAAAACCATACACATTTGGTATTGCTGGATTCGTATCAACCTGTAGAATACAAATCACACATCATTTTTACTGAAGATTGAACGCCGTAAAAGAAAAACACCAGCAAACATGGATATATATACGGTTTCCTAGTATATTCTATGGTACGATGAATGACACCATTGTCCGGCAAAATAAAAGCCCTCATTTGTCTATGTAGTGGAAAAATATAAATGTTATGGCTTTTGGAAAACGGGGAGGAGAAAAATTAAGTCTTTTTTTTTCTTTGGAGAGGTTAAGGGGATAAATAGTCCTCCAACTTCCTGCCCATTTTGTCCCCCAATACAACTGCACTCTACCCATTTAGGTGAAGCTCTTCCCTAGCATAGAGTCTATAGCCAAGACAGAAGTCATCCCAGTTCTCCAAAATCCCAAATCCCTCTTTCCTACATCAAATTTGCACCACTTATTCACTTCCCTAATCTCCTGCTGCCTCTCTGGTCTGACCCGTGATTCAGGTAATATTTCTGAAAATACTAACTTGGAGGTTCTTGCCTTGAGATTTTCGCCTAAGTCCATGAAATTATTTTTAAGGCAAATCCACCTGCCTCTAACTTTGTCATTGGTGCTAATGTGGACCATGACAGCTGGATTCTCACCAGCCTCACCCAGTAATCTGTCAACCCAATCTGCAATATGAAAAACAACAAGATCCAGCGGACTTCCAAACTTCATTTTCAAACTGCTTTATTCCATTATTCCATAGCAGGGGGTACACTGACGCTCCAACGCGTTTCGGGCAAGTGCAAGCCCTTGATCACGGAGAATACCACCTTTACCAAAGCAGTTTGAAAATGAAGTTTGGAAGTCCGCTGGATCTTGTTGTTTTTCTTGTTGTTGGGCTCTTGCTGTGAGCCAAGGATTCCGGGCGTTGACGGCTAAACCTACTGCAACAAACTTGGACCAAGCACAGGTGTACAAATGCAGTCCAGAGGGTAAAGGTGAGTGCTGACTTCTCTGTATATATATGTGTTTGCCAATCTGCAATATGTGGAACTCGGGCCCAGGTAAACAGATTGCCTGTCTGCTCCCCTAATAATTGAGTCCCCAACTATGAGCACCTGTCTAGCCTGACCCGCACTCCTATTCCTCACCTTACTGGAGCACACAGGGGAAGTGTCTTGCTGCAGCAGCGCTATTTCTGAACTAACATCCCTCTCATCTGCCAATCTTGCAAATGTGTTGAGGTGCTCCAGATCTGGACTAGCCTCCTTGACATTTTTTCCTCTGTTACCCGGCTAGCTGTTCATTTCCTTGCACCTCCATGCTGCCATCCTCCTTAGGAACTACCCCAGCGAGCAGCAAACTCGCTTCCAAGTTGTCAATGGATATCAGTGTTGCCACTTGCTCATGTAGATCCAGGATCTGGGCTTCTGAATGTGCAGTGTGAACACATCTCACACAGCAATATGCACCCTCAAATGGCTGATCAAAAATCGCATACATTGCACAGGATGTGCACCGGACAGCATTGTCAGTCATGGAACACATGGGGATATTACAAATGAAAGACACAAAGGTCCACATGTATGAAAACTGTCTAGGTCTAAAATTCACTTTATTGCCCATATCAACCAATCAGATGCCCCTTTCATTTTTCCAGGGCACTATATGAAATTAAAGAGGTGCTCTGATTGGTCGCTATGGGCAACAAAGTGAGTTTTAGACCTAGACAGTTTTCATACATGTGGCCCAAAGATATAGACAGAAAATTCAAAACAATAATCTTCCTTTTAAACTCCCCAAATCTAAAGTCCCTCAATCTTAAATCCCACACTTAAGCCAAAAACATACCATAAACACAAAACACTTACGCAAGCTGGTACACTTGCTCTTTCAATTTAGCTTTAAACCTTTTTTTTCCACATTGTTCTGCAGTTCTACTGCAAACCACTCCTTCAGGAAACAAAAAAAAAGCTCCACACAGATGCAATTTAAGCTCTGCTGATTAGGTAACAAACCCCTAATTAGGGTGCTTTCACACAGTGCGTTTTTGGTGCATTTTGTGAAAGCACCCTTAGTCACCTTTGTAAACACCCTTGATTCAGCATACACACTCAGCAAGTATATATCCTTACAACTATAGAATTGTAATACACAAAACAACCCTTTAATACTATGTATGTAATCTGTAAACAAAATAAGTATAGCTATAAGTATAGCTACAATGTATAAACGATAGGCAACATGTGTGTTTTTTGGCGCCCAGATGGCATTTTTTTGCATGCATTAGTAGTGTAGAATGCGCCTGAATCTATGAACCTTTTCTATTGTGGTTCATAGTTTAGGCACTTTCTAGCTCCAAAATGACAAATCAGGCTCAGGTAAACCACTTTTAATTTGGTCTACCTGTCCCAGCAGTAATGCGCCCAGTTTTGCCATCCTCCCGTCATAAATGTGCTGAAGCATACGATTGTGGTGCGACACGCCTCCAGAACGCCCCCGATCTCAGGCGCATTACAAAGTGCCACAGTTGTCCAATAATGCGCCTAATTTTGGAGTGTACCTGATATATCTAGTGAACAATGCTATACATACATAACTAAATGTCTGCTATAACTTTAAAATGTAGTGCAATAATAAATAAACAAATATGCACTCATCAGTTAACACGGGCATTTGCAGCAGGATTAAGAAGGACTTCTCCTTTCAATATTTAATCCCACACTGAAGCCAAAAACACACTTTAGACACAAAATGCACTTGCAAGCTTGCACACTTAGGCCGTGTTCACACGGCTTATTCCCGACGGATTTGTGTGCCGTATATGAGCTCACAAATCCGCCGTGAATAAGGGGCGGGACGGGGGCGGGGCTGGAGCGCGGCGGGGGCGCCGTTCCCGGCCCCATAGACAATGCATTGTTTACGGCACATACGCGCCGTAAATAATGTGCATGTCACTTTCTCCCCCGGATTCGCCGAGCGGGGAGGAGCGACAGAATCCACTGTTCTCTATGAGAGCAGTGGATTACCGTAATGACAGGGACGGATTGGTGCTGTACTGAAGCGCAAATCCGGCGCGGAGTACGGCGCCAATCCGTGCCCAAATAAGCCGTGTGAACGAGGCCTTACTCTTTCATTTCAGTTTTAAATATTTTTTCCACATTGTTCTGCAGTGCTGCTGAAAACTACTGCTTCAGGACACAAGTAAAGATTAAAACCTGCCAATATATTTTTGTTATAAAGTGGTATATAATTTATCTTTTTTTTTTTTTTAATCCTTAAAATAGTGCTGAACATTTGTGGATTATCATTAGAAATGTTCTTATTAAAAGCTCCAGTGGGGAGGAGGACACTTTCTGCAAACAGTTTATTTTAACAAAGTAAATCATGATTTACATCACCCTTGCTAATTAGAGAACACACTTGTAAAGAGGGCTGGTTTTCCATTGAAATTGCCAATTTGTGACACTGTTATATCTCAGACATATCACTTAATTAAAATGTTGTTTTAGTCTTTGAATTATCTGGTCACGTTTCTTGTGTGATTTGACAGCAGCAGAATAAATGCTATTCATGTTTTCTGGTGAGGTTGTAATATATCATGTCATATAATAATTGCGGTAATTGCCACAGTTGTAGAATGAACACAAACAGCAATTTTCAATGTGCAGTCATTATTCAACACCTCAAAAAATTATATTGCTTTATATAACCTTGGGTTTTTAACCAGTTCCTGACCGGGCCATTCCTGATCATGCAGGTTTTCTATTTCCTTAGTGTACGCAGGGTTGAACGCTATAATGCTTTTTTCACGCTCGGTTATTCATCTAATTTTTTCATTGATACATTAGGCTTTCTTTGTATGCAATTATAATATTAGATTTTTTTCTTTTTAGTAATATTAGGGAAAATAGTTTTAAAAAGTCTGTTCTTTTTTTTATTTAATAAATTTTTTACAGCAAAAATGCTGCTAATATTAATATGAAATTGTGTCAGTTTTCCATTACAGAGTTTATATATGGGTGATATAAGGTTTTATAATGCAATTTTTTCTTTATATAACGCTTTAGGTTTTTCTTTGTCGATTTCACTGTAACTGGGGCTGATATATTAGCCCCAGTCATAAGGGAAAAACAGCATCTGAAGTCACTGCAGAGCAGTTCATTCAGTTATGAAGACCCGATAGTCACATGAGTGCCAGTGCCAGGAAGTTTGGTGACTTACTGCTCTTCTGTATACACACGTTCATTGAGCGCTTAATATACAGTGATCGAGAAGGCAGGGACTGTAATAAACTGTTCCTACTTTCTCAGTACTGAGCCGGCTAATGCTGACAGCCTGCTCTCCACTCGCATAGCTGCACAATTGGGGACCCAGGTCGCTACCCCTGACGTGGCTACCCATGGTGACAGCCGAAGTGTGGAAAAGTACTGGCAGAGATGACGGGTCATAAGCTGGTGCAGCTGTAGGCATATAACAGAGTCCTAGACAAGTTTGCAGGTAGGTACAAGTGCAGGATAACAGCAGTAGACGTAGGTACAACAACAGTGGTAGCAGGAACAGCAACCTGGACATAACAGGGTTAAACATAAATTGGAAGCTAATGCAAGCAGGTAGTTCACTAGAAAGACGGCAGGATACAGCAGAAATAACGTAGGAACAGCAGTAAAATGTATGCAGGTAACTCAGGGGTTAATTGCGAGTAACTCAGGGTTAACACAGGAACAGGAGCTACCAGCAGCAGAGGTCAGGAGCTCAGATGGACATTCATGAACTGATGCTGGAGCTGAGGCAGGTAACAGACGAGTATAACCGGCAGGTATCAGCAGAAACATGGTATCAGGGCAGCAGTAAGCGGCAACAGTTCAACAGTAATAACAAAGACATAGCAACAGGTACAGGAACTGGAGCCACAAACAGGCAACACAGCCACAGTCCACAGCAGTGGCTGCTGTGTGAAGGGAGACAGGACAGAAGCGGGGCTACGAGCATGCAAGCAGTCCACAACGGGTACCGTGGCATGGCCCATGACAGGCATTGTATATAATACCTAAGCATTTAACAGAACAATAAGTACTATCTCGGCAAGGTATGAAAAGAGAGTCCCGAAAAGGTCTTTATTGAAAAGCATATTTGTACATGAAATAAGAAATAAAAAAAGGAAAGGATTTTCTTACTGAAAAAAAAAACACATCTTGTATTCATTGCTGGTTTACAAGTATTTGAACATTTAAGGGGTTTTCTTGCTACAAAGATCATATCTATAATGATGGGGACAATAAAAATAAGCACTTTTGCAATTGGTTTGCATTACCTAAATCATTTAGTATAGCAGGTATGAACTAATCTGTATGTATCTAGAGCTAAATCTGCAGCCTGAAGTCGGACCACGCCCCTTTTGCTGTGATTGGATGACTGATATTTAGTTCAGACTGTTGGAACATGCCCCCTGTGCTGTGATTGGCTACCTGCACTTTGTGCTTACTCCCCTCTGAGCTGTGGAAAATGAAAGTGAAACTCACTGCCTCAGGTTGTTGTGATGGCTATGTCTGTATAATAAAGTTGTTTCAGCTCATCTCTATGCTCATCTCCCAGTGACAGCTCTATGTGAAGGTTCTGGACAATTACTGAGTCTGTAGCTGCCCCTCCATATAACATAGCCTTATACAATCTGATCCCTTCTACACCCTGCATGATAACAGATGGGGAAGCAGAGTGCATTTCTCACATTTGTTTCATCAGTTCAAGCTGTATGTAGAACTGTTTACACCAATGCAGGTGTTCTGGTTACAAAGAGATTGTGCAGCCCGGGAGGGAGGTGAGAGCCCTGGAGACATGATAACCGACCACTGCAGGAGGTCTGCAGAGCTGTGACATCCTCTCCTTTCCACTGCTCACACAGAATGATAATGTCACCAGTCTTCAGTGAGGGAAGACACGTCTACTGGGAGGAGAGATCTGCCCCTGCATTTAAAGCTGTAACAGACAGAAACAGCTCAAGTCTGCAAAAGCTTGTGATGACAAAACCCCTTTAAGAGCGACATGTATGGACGGGGCTGCGCCAGTTCTCGTGTATTTTGAGCAAAAAAGAATGTATGTATGTATGTATGAACAGGTGCACTCCAAACTTTGGCGCGATAAGTGCCTTTGTATTGCGCCAAAGTCCCTTTTTAATTCACCGAAGGGGCGTGATGGGGGCGTGTTGCATCACATTTGTAAGATTAGACACATTCGTGAAAGTTGTCCGTCAAGTTAAAGGTGGTCTGCCTGAGCCTGAGTTGTCGTGCAGGTACTACAATGCATCTGTATGCATGAACTCTGAATGAACAAGTTTATACATTGTGGCGCATTCTTCACTGCTCTAAGGCTATTTGGAACTGACCTGTCAGCGCCAAAGTTCATACATGTCGCTCTAAGTGACTTGTAAATTATTGCTAGCATACTTCAAGTTTCTTTTGGAAGAAACAGGTATCGCTAGGTGCATTAGTGCGATGAGTTCAATAGTGCACTTTTTGTAAGCAAGCTGGTCAGCACTAGTGATGAGGGAACCCTAAAAAGTTTGAGTTCAAGTCGAACCTCGAATTTTGAGGAGTTCGGTTCGAAGTTCGAGTCGAACTCAAACTCAAATTTAGAACCCCATTAAAATCAATGGGAGATGATGTTAGGGTTAATTTTTATACTGACACTGGTGAGGAGAAGCCAAAATTACCCTCCATAAGAGTAAAATGGATATGTGAAATAACTTAGTGAAGACAATTTGGCTCTAAGAGTCACAGAAAAAATTCATTCCTTTCAATGGTTAACTGAGAAGATGAGGACAGCGTAGCTCTAGGAGGTACAGCGGAAGCACCTGCTACAGGGTCCCTTTCGCACATAAGAAGTCACCGGTATCAGAAATGGAACATGGTAACTGAAAGTAGCCCCCTATCACTTTTTGCACCAGGACCCAAGAACTTCAATTTACGCCTCTGCGTAAATTGGACTAGATTAGACGGCAGTACCACTGGTGGTAGCGAGAACATGGCAATGGGGAACAGCGAGGTTCCAGTTCCACTACATTAGGCGGCAGTACCCTTGGTGGCAGCGAGAACATAGAAGTGGGGAACAGCAAGGTTCTGGTTCCACTACATTAGGCAACAGTACCAATGGTGGCAGCGAGAACATGGGAATGGGAACAGCGAGGTTCTGGTTCCACTACATTAAACGCCATACAGCGGCCAGCCTTCTGTGTACCGAGTGTGGGAGCATAAGAAACGCTTTTACCCCAACCATCCCAAAGCTAAAGGCCTGAATGTTGGCATTGCCTAGCTGTTGGGCTTGGAAATGTTACCTTTCCGCCTGGTGGACACATATGGGTTGTGCCATGTCATGGCCCTGGCATGTCTCCAATATCAGGTGACGAGCAGGCATTTCTTCACCAGAAAAGCTGTCCCTGCCCTGGTCCGCAACGTTGCAGAAAAGATTTCCAGTGCGTTGGCTGCATCTGTGTCCACCAAAGTCCATCTGACTACAGACACATGGAAAAAACACGGTCAAGGGCATTACATCTCACTGGCTGCTCACTGGGTGAGTTTGGTGGATGACAGTGTCTCTGGTGATGGGTCTGGACTGACATTCTTCAACACTGCCAGGATGGTGCAGAGTCCAGATACCCAACCTCGACGGGTAGCATCAGGTGCCAAGGGAAACCAGGCCGTTCTGAAATTAATGTGTCTTGGAGACCGTCAACACACAGGCCAAGAACTGTGGACGGCTCAGCACACTCAGACTGACCAGTGGCTGGATGCTAAGAATCTGGCACCAGGCAAGGTGGTGTTCGACAACGGGAGCATTCTCCTTACTGCTTTTAAGATCGGTAGACTTAGGTACATCCCTTGCCTGGCACACGTCATGAACCTGGTTGTGCAGAAATTTCTCAAGTGGTACCCTGGTGCAGAAAATGACACCCCCCACACCCTCATTATCAGGGCTGCCATCAGTCATCTATTAACCGTTTTAAGGCCTCATACAGCCAAATCAAATGGGGCTCCCACCTGTTACTACTACCTATTTTTTAACATACCTTTTTGATTAGGGCCCCTGACAGGATTACTGCCCGTACCACCCTATTGGCACCCCTGCCAGTTACCATGTGCCATTTACAATACCTGTGTCTTCTTATGTGTCAAAGAGGCTTTTGTGCCCCCTCAGGATGCACCCCCTATAACTACTTCCCTGCCAGCTGAACCTCGATGTTCCACATTGGGATTAGAGATGGGCGAATTGCTCAAAAATTCGATTTCTGTGACTTTGCCGAATTTTCCGACAAAATTCGTTTCGATCCGAATTGCTTCGGGACGAAACGCGTTAAAAAACAGCTATTTCCAGGCTGCACAGAGCCTGCAGGGTGCTGTAGAACGTTGTGCCATGCTTAAATATGCAGAGGGAGCTTGGTTTGGTCTTTATACTGTAGCGGATGGTTCCGCATCTCGGCCCGCGAGCCGCGGGCGCAACCGTGGCCGCCCCCCCGGTGCCTGCTGGGGTCGGGTGGCGCCGCGGGCCGCAGGACGAGCGCTGGTTCCGCCGGCACTGTGGACTCACCTGACCTCGATCCTGTCACGCCTCCCTAGGGCGCGCGTGCTCGTTCTTGTAAATTTAAAGGGCCAAGCTCCCGGGTAATTGGCAAATTCCCGGGGCGCTTCCCTATTTAGGGGTTCACCCACAATCATTCCTTTGCTGGACTATTTTCCTCGTGCCCTAGAAAAAGCGTTTTTAATATTTTTGCCTTACCATGCCCAGACCCTTGCTACGTTTCTAAAGCTGGAAAATGTCGGTTCACCGGGCCACCTTTCCCTTTTCCCTTGGGGTACAAGTCCCCGATCAGGTCTGCAGAGGGGCCCCAAAGCTAAACTCTCCCGATCCAAAACAGGGGCCACGGCCTGTCTCTTGGGGCGTTTTAAAACGCTTCCTGGGATTCGTAAACTACTCCCCGGCATTTATTCCCCATTTCCTATGCGGTGGCCCCCATCGTGGCTCTCACCCGGGAAGAACACTAATCCGAAATTTTGGGCCTCCTTCTGCCGGGGAAGCTTTCCTCCAACTGAAGACACGTTTTCCTAAGCACCTTTTTTGGTCCGTCCGGATCCAGAGAAACCCTTCACCATTGATGCTCTTCCTAGGACAGGGGGGGCTCGCCCCCAGAAGGGCCCTAAAGGCAAAACTGCCTGCGGGTTTTTTTCCAAGACCTTCTCCCCGGGCAGAACGAAATTATGCCACTGGGTCGGGACTCCAAAAATTTGGCCCTGGAGGAGTGGCGACACGTTGGAGGGGAGCTCGACATCCATTTGCGTCTTCACAACCATAAAAATCCCAATACCTCAGACGGCCCAGCGTTAAAATCCCGCGGGGCCAGGGGGTCTCTTTTTTTCCACTTTTGATTTAAAGATCACTCCGACCGGCCAGAAAAGTCAAGGCAGTGCACTCTCTCTGCTTCTACATTACCGGGAAAGGGAACCAGTATCTCAGCACAACTTTGGCCCTGAACGCTGGTTCGGGGTGCTCCTGTGACTCCTAGCGTTCCTCCGGGTAAAACCTACGGCTCCCCCCCAGGAGGAGAATTCTGGTTTGGGGGGCATAGTTCGCTTCTGCCGGCCCCCCCGGGGGACGGGAAAACCTACCCCTTTTCTCGCGACACACTGGCGGCCAACTCTCTCCAAGAGTCCCCAAAGGACTTTTTCTCTCCTGCACCACATGTGCCCAAAACAAGGTCCCCGCTACCACCTGCAGGCCTCCTATCCCTCTCCTTTCCCGGGGTCTCCATGGGCACACAAGGGATTTGGGCTTTATCACGGGCCTTCCCCCTTCCTCGGAAAACTGGGCTCGGGTTCACTACCGATTTTAAAAAATGTCCCCCTTTTGCGCTTCCCTGGGCTCCCTTCTCCCCCAAAATTGGCGGGGCCCCTTCTTCTCACATTTTTTTGCCTGCATGGGTTTTCCATCCACATCGTCTCCCAAAAGGCTCCAATTTTTTTTCCCAAGTTTTGGGGTGTCCATGTTCCCGCTTGCAAATCAAACTAGACTTTTCCCTCCGCGTACCATCCCCAGACAAAGGGAGGTGGAGAGGGGTTAATCAATCTTTGGGGAATTTGGGACTTTTGTCCGGACCCAACAACTGGTCCAAACTGCTTCCTGGGCCGATTTTCAATAACCACGGACTCCAACCGACGGCCGTTCCCCCCTTCCCCGGGTCTATGGGCGTCATCCAGCCCCCCCCCTCCCCTTTGGTTCGCCCCGAGGTTTCCCCCCGGGACAACCGGTTTGGAATATCGGGTCAATTGGGGAGAACCCGACATGCCCCTTTCTCCAGGCTTTAGCCCCCATGAAGAACCCCAAACTGAAAAAAGGGGAAAACTTCCCCAACGTTCCCCTTCCGGGGTAAAAAGGGGCTTCCTCCAGTACATACGCCCCAAAACCACACTATAAGTTGGGTCCGCGGTTTCGGGACCTTTCAAGTACTTTCGGCAACAACCCTGCCACAAACTCTGCCTACCTCCATCTCCCGGATTCCTAAAGCCTTTCACGTCTCCCTCCTAAAGCCTCTGGCTGAACCGGTTTTCCCAGAGAGCGTGCCCCCTCCGGGACTAGAGTCCCCTGAGTTTTTTGAAGGAAGGAATCTGGGCATGAAAAATCGTCAGGGGGAAGCGGTTCTTTTGGGGTTTTGGGGGCTTCGGCCCCCCAGGAAGGTCCTGGGAAACCGGGTCCAATATCCTGAACCAAATCTATTCGGAATTTCCTTTAGCCTAAAAAAGGGGGGGACCAAGGGGGGGGGTTTTTGTAGTGGGGGTCCGCGGACGAGCGCGGTTTTCCCCCACCCTTGGACTCACCTGACCTCACTCCTGTCACGTCCGCCCCCTTGCCGCCGGGCAAGCGCGCCGTTCTGTAAGTTTTAAAGGGGCCACATCCCGGTAATTGGCTAAAATTGCCGGGGGGCTTCCCCTATTTATGGTTCACCCCCAATCAATTTTCCCTCTGGATTCTATGTTGCCCCGTGCCCTAGAAAAAGCATTCTTTTAAACGTATTCTTGCCTTAACCTTACCAGACCTCTTGCATGTTTCTCACCCCGAACCCCCCGCCGCCTCCCTGACCTTTCCCGCCCCCACACCCACAACCATTGCCGCCGCCACCCTGACCCCTACTGCCGCCCACGACTAGGATTTTTGGCTTACTTTTGTACCTCGTGCCCTCGGCGCCACCAGCAAACCCCCCCGTCGGGGGTTAGCGCCTGGTAGAATCCCGCCGCAGCAATTTCCACCCACTTTGGGGGGGGGGCTCTGGTGAAAACCGGGCCCCTACTTAGATTCCGGGCCCCCCGGGCGCTTGTTTTCCCGTGGGTTGGGGTTTGGGTTCCAGTGGATCACTACCTACCCTTTTAAAAACATAAAATTTGTTGTTTTTTAGAAATGACCGTAAAATACTGCCCTGCTTTTTTTTAGAAACGCTTCATTTAAAATTTTTCCCGGGGCCCTTTAAAAGGGGGAAAAAACTGAAAAAAAAAACTGAAGCGGGGAATGTAGGGATAATGCATGGAAAGCCCACGGAAAAAAAAAAGGGCGGGGGCTCAGGGGAAACCCATCAGGGAAAAGAGTGGGGAGGTGACGGCGGCAGCACAGCAGCATGGGGTTTCAGAGAGGGGCACAATGACATTCTAGAGGGTGGAAAAAACGGAGTAGGCCAAAAGAGTGGCACAATGCCCACATTGTGGGGGTTAAAGGCCCAGAACCCAAACAGCACAGCATGAGGTCAGACTTTGGCAAAATTTGCCCCTTTCTGGGGGGGAAAGACAGTAGTAGCCACAGAGTCCCACAATAAACAGAGAGGGGAAAGGTGATGGGAGCAGAAACATGAGGCCCAAATTTGGAAAACCAATGACACGGTGTGAGGAAACGCAACGGGCCACAGCAGCAGCATGAGGTCAGAAGGGCACAATGACTTTCTGGGGGTGGCAAAAACAGGAGAAGGCCACAGAGTGGCCCCAATGACAGAGTGTGGAGGTCACGGCAGGACACCAGCATAAAGGCCCAGACAGTGGCAAAAAATGCCCATTCTGCAGGTGGCAAAAACAGGGGTAGCCCACAGAGGGGGCACAATGACACAGTGGGAGGGTTAGGCAGAAACCACAGCAGCAGCTTTGGGTTTAAAAAAACGGGGTTCCCAAAATTTGACATTTTTGGAGGTCAAACAAAATGGGCCACAGAGTGGCCCCAATAAACAGATTTGGAGGGGGGGGCAAAAAACCATCCCCGGAAAAGGATGGTGGTGGGGCAGATGGAAAACGGCAGCAGATGGTGGTATCAGTGGG